>JAQQZX010000009.1:17070347-17084389 GCA_030068355.1 Notoglanidium maculatum
ATGAAGCTGGTTAAGATAATGCCGATTGTATCATCACGGTAAATGGTGGCTACTTTGAAGAATCTAAAATATGAAACTTTTTTTTTTTTTTTTTACACTTTTTTGTTTACCACATAATACAGTATATGCCATAAGTGTTGCTTCATAGTTTTGATGTACTCAGTAATGTTTTACAACGTAGAAAGCAAAAAAATTAAGAAAAACCTATGAAAAAGAGTAACTTTTGACTGGTAGTGTATATTTTCATGGCCTTTTCTAAAAGACCAGCTTTTTGGCTTTTCATTATTTTGAACTATTTCAGGAACAGTGACATCCAATGCATTTGCCTAGACTGCCACATATGCTCGTGTCATTAGGTTAGTTTATGTTTATTTAGTCTGAGATCATGTAGAAAGTAATGTTACTGTGAAGTGAAACTAGAATTGTTGCACCAGAGTTACCGGTTAGCTAATTTCTATCTGCACTGCCTGGGAAGATAAATAAAGAATAAATAATAAAGGTGATTACAAAATTCAGTCACAGGATCTCAGTGATCACAATTCTAATACTGAGAAACTCCCCACCGCACTTTTGCCTCTGCCAACCCATCACTGATGCACAGTATGCTCATACTCAGAATCACACACGCATAGCAGCAATCTCTTTTTACATACACATACAGACAGGAATTACATTTTAATTACGGTGATTAACTCTGGTTTTTGCTCTTGCAGGAGCCAGCGAGATCTCTGATTCTTGTAAACCACTGAAAAAACGAAGTCGAGCCTCGACAGATGTTGAAGTTACAAGCTCTATTTACAGAGACACGTCCGACTCTGATTCCAGAGGCCTCAACGACATGCAGGTGAGACACACACACACACACACACCATACACACATAAGATAAGACACATAAGAAAACATAAGTTGACATGGTTAACTTCTTGGTGTATTCTGTTTATACAGATAAGTCTTTGGGGCAAATTTGTTACTAACCTTTCGCTATTAGTGACTGACTGAGTCTCATGTTGTGTGTGCAGTGTGTATTTGAGAAACGCTCTGACAGTCCTGGGACGGTGGATGCTGATGGTTCGGATGCCCAGTCAGAAGATTCAACCATCTCCCAGCAGGGCAGCATCTCCAAAAAGGATATGGTGTGTCAGGTGAGTGTGATCAGATAAGAGTAATGCATAAATAAAATGCTCCTGAGTGTGGTGTGTGTGTGTGTGTGTGTGTGTGTTTGTGTGTTTGTAAAAAGATAATAACCCTTATTGCCATTTTTTAAATCCTTGAGCATGGACTTCTGCAGAATTAGTATTTATGTATAGCTGTATAATTGTATAGTGATTGCAGAGAGAGCAGGGTTGACATGAAAAGCGTGTGTGTTTGTACGTGTGACCCTTCAGGTTTGTGAGACATTTGGAGATTCCCTGCTGTGCTGTGAGGGCGAGTGTAACAGGTTTTTTCATCCGGAGTGTTTGGCCTCAGCTGGGGGAACAGAGGGAGAAAACATCTGCACGGAGTGCAAAACAGGTCAGAACCATTAACTGTTATTATTATCATCTTGTTCGTTTCCGCTTGTATGTGTGTACTATATTATATTTGTGGTGGCGTACAGAGTAATTATTAAAATGTTGCCTAACGTCCAAGAAAACTGCTTCTTGGTTATAATTTAGCTGTGAATGTGCACAAAGTTTAGGTCCGTATTGGACAGGCAAGAACAGAGTGAGGAAATTGGCAGACTTGGTTAAGTCTCTCCTTCTTTGGTGATTGATTTTAATGTTTCTCTCTCTCTCTCTCTCTCTCTCTCTCTACAGGTTCACACCCGTGTTTCTCCTGCAAACGCACTGACGACGACGTGAAGCCGTGTTTGGTGAGCGGGTGTGGCCGTTTCTATCATGAGTCCTGTGCTTGGAAATACGCAGGCACTGCTGCCGAACCACGAGGCCTGAGGTGCCCGCAGCACTGCTGCGCTACCTGCTGGCTGGAAAAGGACTCACAAAAGGCCCACAAAGGTATGATTAATGCACACAGACTTTCCCACAATCACGGAGTGTCCACAGGGTTTAAGAGCAGAGGTTGTAGAGTACTAGTTATTTAGCTTGCTGTTTAACAAGCTTATTTACTTGTTAACTCATTACAGCCCATGATGTTTTCTCTCACTCATTATTTCGAGTCATGTTGTTTACAACATCTGTTTTATAGGAAGAGTTAAACATGTGAATATGTGTGTCTACAGGTCGGCTGATGCGCTGTATCCGCTGTCCTGTAGCCTATCATGCAGGCGATCTGTGCATAGCAGCCGGGAGCGCAGTGATCACGCCTCACGTCATCGTGTGCAGCAGTCACTCGGGCACAAGGAAGAACGGCCATCTCGGCTCCTCCGTAAACGTAGGCTGGTGTTTCGTTTGCTCGCGAGGTGAGACTCGTTCCCCACTCGGCACAGAGCCAAAGAGCCGGAGCAGCCGGCTAGGCCTAAAGCTTACACACTCACATGGCTGGTTCTTTGAATGAAAGTGTGTTTACTGCATGTTGATGAAAAGTTTCGGGTTCGGCAGGCCATCATGTAGTGTGCAGCAGCAGTGAGTCAGAGCAGCTGGAGTCGTGCTTCTGCACTCGGCTGAGGAGCTTTACCGTGTACCAGAGTGCCTGAGGGCCAGTGTAAATACAAAAATTATGTCAATCAAGGCTAACTGATGATCTCAGACAAATAATAGCTGGAAACAATGGACACATCAGTTAGAGTTTAGATGCCCTGAACAGAATTTAGATACCCCACTCGTAAATAATTAGATACAGTCTGCTCAGAAAATAAGACAGAGAGGTAGACGCCCCAGCTGGAAGGGTAGAAACCCTGCTCTGGTAGTTTGGTGTGGTCTGGTAGAGAAAGGAAGCGGCCCTGCTCAGAAATGTACAGGCCCTGCTTGTAAAGTTAGAGGCCCCTCTCAGAAGGGTAGAGGCCCCACTTGGAAAGGTAGAGACGACACTTCGGAAAGCCCGAGGCCCTGCTCAGATAGGTAGATGCCCTGCATACATGTATATCTGCACAAAGGAGTAGAAGCCAAGCTCAGAAAGGTCCAGTAGGTCCCAGAAGACCTGAAGCCCTGTTTGGAAGTCCCTGCTCGGAAATGTACAGACACTGCTTAGAAAGTTAGAGATTCTGCTCAGCAGGGTAAAGACCCCTCTTGGACAGGTAGAGACCCCACTTGCAAGGTTTAGCCACTAATGCCAATTCACAATGGTCACCATGTCAGATTAGTCAATCATAGTGCTGTAAATTCTTGCTGTGTCTTGGTCGGGAGACTGGTAACACACTGACCCCGACCAATCATCTTTCACATCCTCGTGTGTTGCCGGGGAGGAGGGTCAAGAAATTGTCAATCACAGCTAAAGAGTGAACGTCAAGGAGCAAGTCGTTGGAGTCGTTAAACTAGACGAGAAAATGCCAAAATTTCTGACATGCTAGACTTTTTGCTAGAGTGACGTGCAGTGTCCTAGATTCCACATCATTCTTCTTCGATTATGACAGGCTACAAGGCGTGTACGTTGTTCCTGACATTCAAATTCACTCTCAATGGTGGAAATTTGTCAGCCATGACAAAATCAAGCTGAATTTGTGTAGTCTGAGAGGGAGAGAGAGAGAGAGATTCGCAAGAGTTGGCTTTTGTGAAAGAATGTCCCTCAGGAGGTCAGAAGATTGTAGCGGTGTTGGCTGCGTGAACAAGCTGTTATGACAGCCGCGCTTTATAATCACTCAGCGCACAATATCACTACAGTATTTTATCTTTACACTCCAAAACGTTTGTGTGGGTAGGACCAGAAATCTGCTGGACACTTCCTGCATTCATGTTCAGCTGTCCACATCTCAGAGCTTTATCACATGCTGAGATCACCCAGAGAAACTAACACCACCCCAATAGGTCTTTATATAATGTTAGTGTGTGCTAGCTAATAACTAACCTAAAAACACCTGCTAAAGCACTGGGAAGTCTCAGATGAGTGGAGAAGCATCCTCGTCATTATCACTCCACTCTGACTCACCACTACTGCACGTGTTTAAATGCCTGCTTTTCCTTTGATAATGACATTAACACAGTGATTGTAAATGCATTAGTCACAGCAGCAGTTTGGTCAAAAATGAAATGTCCTCCCTTCCCCAGCTGTAGTCGATCAGCTAGGACATGCTTGGTGTTTGGCATTTGAGTCTTTAATTTCGCACTGGAGCTTTGTCATGGCCTCCAGTTTAGCATGGTGCTAACTCTGTGTGTCTTTCATGACTCGTTAACTACGTTAAGCTTTGTAGCACAAGTTAAATAAAATAAGCAGAATTCAGACATGTCTTGGCTGATTGGACTACACTTAGAATAACACGGCCGTTGTATACATTTACGTTTTGGCCTAACTGTTCATCATCCAGTGTGAATATGTAAATTAATGGCCTTTTGCTTCAGTCTTGTCTTTGTCGATGTAAATGTGCCTTTTCTAACCATAGCCCACTTTTTTTAAAAAATGCAGTTTTCTAACCTCTTTTTTATCTTGTCGTCTAATCTTTTTTTCCTTTTAGATGTTCTATGTGTTTATAAGCCGTCGGACCATGTGTGTCTTGATAATCTGTAAACACTGATTCCGTGTGAATGAGGTTGAAGCGTGGCTGGCACGGATGCACAACATTGTCTCTTGTGTGTGTGTGTGTGTGTGTGTGTGTGTGTGTGTGTGTGTGTTTGTGTTTGGTGGCTGTAAAGGTACAATCAGTGAGGATATAATGAAATTGGTCAGTTTTATAATGAACTTGGTCAGTTTTATAATAAGAGTTTTATAATGAACTTTAAACAGCATCACATCTTATATTCAATCTGACTTCTGCAAACACAGCATACTGTTAACGTGGGCAGTGTACTGGAGGTAGAACTGATAAAAATGGTCAGACTTATATAGTGATCAAAACCAACTCAAAAGGCATTGTACAATTCCAGAGTTTTTCCAGAATTTTCCATTCTGACATTCATAGATCTCATGATGAGCATGGTGTCATAACATTAAAATCCATGTATTTGAAAAATGCTGGCCATCACTTGCTGTTTATTATATCATAAAATGTGGTGATTGTCTACAACACCTCAGCTCTGAGCATACTGCCTCTCGCTCAAAAACCTCATCATTTCTATACTAACTCTTTTTAGGGTAGACTCTCCACATAATCTAACCCTAATAATAAGTATTTAAATGTGCTGTTTTTTAGCTAAGAAAAAATCAGATGATTGTTGCTTTGGTGACATGTAAGTCTTCAGGACAGCAAATGTTGTGCTTTCTCTGGTTTGACATTCTGTATAAATGGATAAAAATTAATTTAATAGCTAATAAAAGTCTGTAATTGTACAGTCGTTGGTATAGTGCTGTGGTTTATGCGGAATAAAAGACCACAGGAAGTGCCGTTAGAGGAAAACAATCAGCTTTGGAGTGGTAACAGCATTACAACTCCCTGCCGCTGTGTAACAGCACATCCTGAAGAGTTTTATTCCTTATGTGATTAACAAAGATGGTTTTGTTTGCAGAATTGTTTCTTGGAGCAGAATGAATGGCCTTGTCGCATTGGAATTTTAATTGCTCTACATTTCCTAATATTTAAACGCTTTAAATCAACATTAGATAGATGTTCATGTGACAGTTCAAGGTTTATTTTAAAGGTGGCGGTTGTAACCGTCTGGCCACAGTCCTGGTAATTAAATGAACAAATGATGGCCAGCACTTCCCAACCATGAGGCATTAACTAGCATTAATGTTATTTCAACATTCTCATCTGTTCTGATAAAGACGTTTAAAGCTAGCGATCATTCAGATAGAAATTCAAGCAGGTCGAAACATGGAGTTACACATGCTAGCTTGTATCTGCAACACAATGCCTTTTCTGTTATTGAGAAAAAAATTTTAACTGTAGTGTATGCGTGTAGTTTATATATCCTCACAGAAAAGTTTTCCCGCATCATTCGTCTCCCACACGGACACGCAATCCACATGTATCACTGATTGCACCTTCAGCCTTTCGATTCACAGAATAGCAATTCTCTTTTCTTCTCATAAGTCGTGCTGTTACTCCTTAAGTAGAAGACGAGTAATGATCATTCTTTATTGTAGTGTCTGTAGAAATCCTGACGAGGAGGGTGTTGGCTTGGGAAAAGATGAGGGGAAAACAAGTCGTTATAGCGCTGCTGATACTATGAAAACTGAAAATATAACAGAATAGAACAAGACGTTAACAGTAATGAAATATATTTACTTGAGTATTGCACTTAAGGATATTTTTCGAGAATCTGTACTTTACTTGAGTATTAATTTTCTTTTAAACTTTTTTGACTTTCACTCCACTACACCTAAAAGACAAATATTGTACATTATTTTGACTCCGCTACATTTCTAAGACGTTTCCCGGTACTCGATACGTTAAAGCATAGCTTTAAAGTCAGCGGATGAAATTTCTTTTCTTTTCTAAAATGCTATGGGCCATACGCTGTGTTGATCACAGGAGAAAACCGATAACAGTAAACTACTAGTAAACACTTCCTGATGGCTATATCCGAAGTGCACGTTTTTTTAAATGAAGAAAGATTTGTATTGTTTTAAATGTTTGCTCTGTTTACCGCAACCTGAGAAAGCATGTCGAGATATGTGATCAATTGTTCCTAGATATCAATCCCAGATAAACATTTAAATTGTAAACAAAGTTGTCTGTTCTTGTAGTAGTTGCTGTTTTTATGTTATGGTTGGTCAAGTGACTGAAAATTAGTTCTCAACTCACTCAAGCAGAAGATTACTGAGTCAAACAAATATGATGTAAAATACTGATCTTGTCATAGATTTGATATAGTGATTCGACATAATGATCCACTTTCAGTGATGATTCGATTCATCTTGACTCAATGATTCAATCAAAAATACCGCACTTTCTACGGATTTTTGATGGATTTTTCCGCCAAATTGTCGTACTGGGACCAGGTCCTGTGTGAATCCACTTCTGTCGCGTACTAATGGTTAGCTAGAGAAATGCTGAATTGATGTTACTGAAAGAAATATATGTTTTAATCTTGTTGAATAGATAATACATTGACATTTGTTATTAAAAGCATGTACTCCAGTACTTTAACTCAAGTAAAAATTTGCAGTGATATTTGACCAGGAGTATCTATACTTTGGTTCAAGTGATGCAGTCGTATACTTTGTCCACCTCTGAGAATAGTTTACATTGTCTGTAAGCCTAGTGTGAGCTATTACCTCATACAGAAGGAAAGAAAACGAAAGCAAATTTGATTCATGCCAAAAATGAAACCGTCGATTTACAACAGCAGCAATTTGCATTTTAACCAGTGATTCCCAGGCCAACACTGAAATCTCCCAAATGTGTTTTTTCTTCTTTCAGGACTCCCTACATCCCGTTCAGGAGTCTGTGTGTGTGTGTGTGTGTGTGTGTGTGTATATATGGTGTTTAGCTTGGTGTGTGTTCTCTGCAATCATGGGGAGTGTGATTGACTGCTCACGGGTTTTCCTGTTTGTCTCGTGTAGGACGCTTAGTGCACGACCTCACTGACACCGTATTAAGTTCTTATACATTTAAGTCTCACTACCTTCTGACTGAGTCAAATCGTGCTGAGTTGATGAAATTACCTCTGATTCCTTCTCCTTCGTCAGCTACCCAAAAGAATCCGGCCAAAGGTAACTTCACGTTCGCTCCCGTCCGTTTTTTTTTTTTTTTTTTTTGCCCTGTCGCTTTTCACGCCTTTGCTTTTTTTTTTTTTTTTTTTTTTTTCCCAAAAAATCTTTTTATTTTATTATTTTTTTTTATTTTAATTTCAACTCCTCTAATTTGCAGCTACTAATGCAAACGCTGGACTTAAAATAACATACAGCTCGCATAATAACAGCTCAGTGTTGTTTAGCTTAGCAGTAAGCAGGCTCAGTCGTGCGCTATATCAGGCATGTGCTGATGATTGGTAATGCAATGTGTCTTATACTGTATTAGAATCACTAGCATATTAAAACATTTCATTTAGGTAGGCAGCTGTTTTTGGAGACTCCCGTTCGTAAGGCGGCATAAGGAAAGCTGTCTTCTAGCGTTCCTTCGAAGCATTCCTATGAACAATGAACAATGTTTTACCAGTGTCATTTAAAAAAAATGCATTATGATAATTTTGCAAACTGTGGTAAAAGTTTAGCCAATTATCATAATATGAGAATGTAATATCAGCACATGCTTGGTGTGCACACTTACAAATCGCTAGATGCTTTTACAGATTAGTGCTGAGGCCGTGTGTGTGTGTGTGCGTGTGCGTGCGTGCCTGTGTGTCTAAAATCCAGCAGCCAGTCGCACCAGTTGAAATTGAGTTGGATGGTGATGGTGTGAAGTGTTGACAGATCTATATACAGCAGCTGATCAGTAACGCCAGCTGACAACAAACAGGAAGTTAACACTGAATTTTTGATCTTAGCTTGGATTCTGTGATCTCCTGTATTTCTTCTAAACCAAAACAGGAAGTATAGAGATAAATCTACATTAACAGCAGTGATGGACTGTAGGAAACAGTTCTGCCCCTGCTGGCTGGCTGCAGTACTGGCTGCAGTATTAGCCCCGCCCATCCCCATGTGTTCCAATGTTAAAACAGCCTATTTTCCATGTCACTTTTGTCATCTAAACTGTTTTTCCATGGTCAGTGTTTAATTCCCACAGTTAGTTTTTCCTATGCTGATATCTGCACATTTTTTATTTTCCCCCACAAATTAGTTTTTAAAACATTATTCTACTTTAACATAAGACGGTGTGGCTACACTTGGGAATGAAGTGATTGACAGCCTTGGCCCGAAGAGACCCGCTACCTTCATCACAGAATTTACCGACATATAAAACCATCTTATTCACACTTTTCTAGTCAAATGCACAAATATAAACTGTTAGCCAAAAAAACCCCTTTGAAACATCAAGAGGTTTAATAGGTAGTTTAAATACGCTAGCTATGGGTGAGCTAGCTGCTTTAGTATTTGCAGCATCCAGTCAGCCAGCGATCAAAATTTGAGCAAAAAACCATTTGTTCATCAGTGAACACGTACTGCCAATAACGTCAGGATGGATTTTATAAGTAGGCTAGTTAGTTTGCAGTGTGTTTAAAATATTCACGTGCCCCAAGTAATGAGTTATTTAGTCACGCTGCAATGCCGGAGCTTTAGTCACATCAGAATTTCCAGTTCATATCCACGTGATAAATGTCTTTCCGAGAAGCATCCGAATGAATGAAATATGTCCAGCTGAAGCTATTTAAGCTCTCGGTATAGATGTAAGATTGATTTCCACAGTGAAGACATTCTGCGATGCGCTGAACCTTGGAGAAGGGGAGAAGGGTCGAGTGGGCGGGACCAAATGGGTGGATGAACCTGACTTAGACTCTCATCTCTATTGTGCAGTCTCTGGCTCCAAGTCTGACAACATAGTGGAAGAATTTTGGTTAAGGTTTGGTTTTGGTTTGGTGTTTACAAAATGGGAGGCAATGGAGCCACGCCATCCATGTTTTCAACAGTCAGTGGTCTAGAAGAATAGCACTAGGTTAAATACAGTATATTACATATAGTATTTTATGATTTTGAAACAGCTTAATGTTTGCTTTAGAGTGTAATAACTTAAATTCAACTGGTGCAACTGACTAACTTGCAGCTGGCTAGTGGTTTCCCAAAATGACATGACATTCAGCAGTAAAAAAAACAAAACAAAACTTTCTATTCGTAGAAACCAACTCTGTGCTTAAGTTTAACTCTGTGCTCCAGGTAGTTTAGTTTTGCATTGGAGCTATGTCAGTAATGCTTATTGTCTCCATTTTAGTGTTGTGCAAACTGCAGACTGTCTAATGATGCTTTCACATATGCAGTGTTTAGTCTGTTTGACTGGACCTCTGGTGTGTTTCCCCCTCAGCGCGGTTCTTTAGGTAGGTGAGAACAGCAATCACACTCAAACCAAATAACCAGTCCACGAGCATTTGAGCAGCAGCGAGGTCCCTGTTCGCTTCTGAGTGAACTGCAAGTGAGAAAAAGATTCGGCTCTGAATCAAACCAACCAGGGAACTGCGCTGCTAAACTGAAGCAAAGCACTGCATCAAAGTGTTAAGCAGGCCATTTATGTAATGATTTAATCATGTACAGTTGAGTTCAGAAGTTTACATACAGTTAAAATGGACATGAGTGTCATGACAATATTGAGTAATGATTGCTTTGAACTGTTCTTTTTCTGGAGAAGAATGGTTGTACAATGTATATCTACAATGTATGGTGCACAAGTTTCTCGGATCCGACTTTTAAGCACAGTCCACATAATTTCGTTAGGGTTGAGGTCAGGACTTATTTTAAGCTTAATGTTTGCCTGCTTTATCTATTCCACAACCAGCTTGGTGTGAATTTTGGGGTCATTCTACACTATCTTGCAGATAGTTTGAGGTTATGCTGAAGAATTCTGAAGTTCTTCATTATTCCATCCACTTTGTGCAATGCGCCAGTACTACGGGCAAAAAAAAAGCCCCAGAGCATGATGCTACCACCACCATGATTAACAGTTGGTACAGTGCTTCTCTGTACCTCTGGTCATTGTGGCCAAACAGCTCAATCTTTGTCTCATCTGACCATAAAACTTTCCTCCAGGAGGCTTTTTATTTATCCATGTGGTCAAATACAAGCTTTAGTCAAGTTTGAAGGTGTGGATTTGGAGCAGGGGCTTCTTTCTTGGACAGCAGCCTCTCAGTGCATGGTGATGTAAAACTTGCTTGACTGTAGACAGTGTTCTAGCACCTTCTAGATCATGGCAAGCCTGTGCCTTGATGGTTCCTGGGTTGCTCTGCTCCTGACTGTCAGCTGAGGGTGATAGTTTGGGTCTTCTTCCAGTCCATGGCCAAGTTGCTACACGTTCCATTAACTTGTACTTGTCAAACCAAACCCCTTTTATGTTGGGCACAGTGAAGCTACCAGCTGTAGTGAATCACAAACACTAACAGGAAGTAAAGAGGCTTTGGCCGTGGCAAGTTAAAAGACATTTTGGAATGTCAGCACCACTGAATTAATTATCTAAGTGGGGGTATGTATAATTTTGACCATGTGGTGATTCAGTAAAAACAAAAGGAGTTGAAATTTGTGAACCAAATTCGTTTTTTTTTTCTGTTAAAGATGTATGTTGTACAACCATTCTTCCCCAGAAAAGGAACTGTTCAAAAAAAATCATTGAGAACCTAATATCACCATGACATTCATGTTAGAACCGTTTTCAGCTCCCAGGCATCCTCTTGTCCATTTTTATAGAGCCCGACGCCGCATAAGTGTGGCTGTCTGAGATGTAAAAAAAGAAAAGTTTTGAGCTGAGTGTGTGCAGTTGAACAATGCTAAACTGGTACCTACATTAGCCTCGTAGTTCTAGTACACAACTTGAGACACCAAAGACTTCATGCCTGATTGACTACATTTGGGGTAAGGGAACATTTGTATATATTTCATTTTATGACAAGCTTTTTTTTTTCCTTTTTTAGTGAAAATTCAGTTGCCTGTAGTTATTTTGAGTCCTCAAGCTGCACTTTCATGACACACACCACAAAACGTTCTTTTAAATCTTTTAAAACTTTGAATTTGTGTTTTATTAACATTTGCTTTAAACTTATCCTTCGTTGTTGTTTTTCCTTTTTAATTCAATCCTATTTTGGATGGCAGCATGTAAATTCTTTGCATTTTACTCCTCGTTCACGTTTTGGCCTCGTCATTTGCTGCGCAGATTTTTGCCATTCAGAATAGTTTGGGTTGCGATTGTTTTGCCTCTGCTATTTACTGCAGGTGTGTTAAGTGCAGCTGGAGTGTGTGTGTGTGTGTGTGTGTGTGCGTGCGCGTGTGTGTGTGCGTGCGTGTGTATGTGCATGCCGCTCATCATCCTGCATCTAATCCATTTGCTCTGGCTGTGTCTCAAATCAAATGACTGTTAAAAAAAAAAAACTCAGACTTTCTCAAATCTCACCCTTAAGAGTGGGCCCCTGAAATATCCTGACAGTCTTGCTGCATCTCAGTTTGTTTTTAACACACCCTTCTTCACAAATTTGTCACTTTAGTCATGACATATTGATTAATCTTCAGTGATGCCTCATTGTCCCGCTACACTCAATCTTCACCAAGGGGAAGTCGATGAGGGTGCAGTAAAAACAGCCGTGCGGTTCCGCGCTCATGCTCAGTTTGTTTAGCGTTTGAGACACACTAGCTTTTGGGTGAGGTTTGGTGAATAGCTACTGCCGACGATTAGGTGCTGGGGCTAGGTCTGGCCCACAGTAATGCCCCTGTGTGTTTAATGTGTGTCTGTGTGTGTGTATATGTATGTGTGTAGGAGGAAGACTCCTGTGCTGCGAGGCATGCCCCGCCTCCTTCCACCCGTCCTGTCTAAATGTAGAGATGCCCGAGGGAGCCTGGCTTTGTAGTGAATGCAGAGCAGGAAAGAAACCTCGCTACAAACAGATCGTCTGGGTGAAACTGGGCAACTACAGGTAAAAATACAGGATACACACAGACATGAACTTCAAAGCAGTGATGGAAGGTTATCCAAAGGGATGACAATGTGGGACAGCATCAGATTAGTGCAAAACAGTGCTACATTGTACAGTAATTTCCCTTAACAGGGAAACAGGAACATCAGTGTGTAACAGTGTGTAAGCTGCTGACGGACTCTTATTACAGAACCAACCAGAGTTCCTCTTGCTAGTCTGAAGACATTCAGTTGATACATGAATACACACCTGCACATTTCACACTTCTGACCAAGACACTCTTTCCAAATAAGCAGCAGGCTAGACGATCAGATTTTTCTATCTAGACCTGTACTTTTTCTGCCCTGGTCCAATGCTGAAAGTTTCAGCTAGATGCTTAACAGGAAATCATGGTGTTGGGGGAGGAGTTAGCAATACAGGCACTGATTGGACATTACAAACAAAACAACAACAACAACAAAGGAACGGCATTAATCAAAGCATGCGTTCTGTGGTGGACAGAGCACACGTTTAGGCATGTGTAAACTGAGTGTCTGGCCCACAGTAATGCCCCTGTGTGTTTAATGTGTGTCTGTGTGTGTGTATATAGAATTATATACAGTGTAGCGTATAGAGTATAGTATATAGAAGTATATAGAATGTGGGCGATATTAGAATTCGACAAAACTATCAAGTGTCCTTAAGTGGCCAAGACTACAAAACATGCATTTGCTTTAATTATAGTTTTTTTTTCTTCTTCAATCGTATAAAAGGTAAACATTATCTGTCTCCGGTTCTCATTCCTGTGTTGTATAGATGGTGGCCCGCTGAGATCTGTAACCCTCGGCTGGTTCCGTCCAACATCCAGAATCTGAAACATGACATCGGGGATTTTCCAGTCTTCTTCTTCGGGTCGCACGATTACTACTGGATCCACCAGGGCCGGGTTTTCCCCTACCTGGAGAACGACAAGAACTTCGCCGAGGGACAAATTGGGATTAACAAGACTTTTAAAAAAGGTACGAATAAAGAATGATAAGTTCATGGTGTAAGAATCATCTACTTGCCAAGACTCATTAAAGGTACAGTTTATGCTTTTTTTTTTCTTTCAAATTTGCGTCACATACTGTAAACAATAACATTAAAAATATAACATTTTAGCAAGTACCGATATGTTTAATATATGCAAGTTTCCCTGTATTAGATTGCTATTAAACATAGATTAGATTGCAAAGCCTATTTATAGACGTTTTATTCATTTCAAGCTTAAAATTGTCTTATTCTATAGGCAAATACTTTTGTTCATTTTAAGAGGGTTTTTTTTTTTTTTTTTGGACAAAAATATCTGTCAATAAAAATAACTTGGTATATATTTCTAGATATAGGCTTCATGATCTCATGATAAATATTTTCCTTGATGAAACTTTTCCTTTTTTCAAGATATATTCACTTTTTTTTTTTTTTTTTTTTTTAACCAGTTGGAAGGAATACTTATAACACCACTGTGTGTGTGTGTGTGTGTGTGTGTGTGTGTGTGTGTGTGTGTGTGT
>JAQQZX010000009.1:17084489-17102685 GCA_030068355.1 Notoglanidium maculatum
TGTGTGTGTGTGTGTGTGTGTGTGTGTGTGTGTGTGTGTGTGTGTGTGTGTGTGTGTGTGTGTGTGTGTGTAGCACTCGAGGAGGCAGCGAGGAGGTTTCAGGAGCTGAAATCTCAGCGCGAGACCAAAGAAGCTCTGGAACAGGAACGCAACTCACGACGGCCTCCGCCATACAAACTCATCAAGGTACAACACGAAAACTCACTCTTCAAAACACGACACACATTTCTTCTTCTTTTTCTGTTGCTTTAATTTAAACATGTATATATTTTTCCCCCCTGCTCAGTGTAACAAGCCCATAGGGAAGGTGCAGGTGCGTGTGGCCGACCTGTCGGAGATCCCACGCTGCAACTGCAAGCCGAGCGACGAGCGGCCGTGCGCTCAGGAATCGGAGTGTGTGAATCGGGCGCTGCAGTATGAGTGTCACCCGCAGGTGTGTGCCGCCGCAGAGCGCTGCCTCAACCAGAGCTTCAACAAACGGCAGTATCCAAAAATGGAAGTGATCAAGACGGAGACGCGAGGCTGGGGCCTCAAAACCAAACAGGACCTCAGAAAGGTCAGTCAGAAACACGGATGTCTTTCTAAAAGACTCAGTACACCACGTGACGGGTGTCCCTGGGTGGACAAGGGCAGGGAAAATTATATTTGTTCAGCCAATCACAAGCTTGATCATATGATATGAACAGAATGGTTGATACTTAACATCTTATACTTAACATCAGACTCCTGCTAGTGTGCTGATATGTCAAGAATGGTGAAAGTTTGTGACTGGAAAATTGTTGCTCAGCAACATGAGGACATCTTATGACCCTACTATTTCATTTAGCAGACACTCACCCTGTTATGGCTGACAAACCACTGTTCACACGTTTCTTTTTGGAAGTTGTCTTGGAAACAGGACCTTATGTTTCAGAAATGTGATTTTAGAGTGAAAATTGACGTGTGTGTGTGTGTGTGTGTGTGTGTGTTTACAGGGCGATTTTGTCATGGAGTACGTAGGAGAACTGATCGATCTGGAGGAATGTCGACAGCGAATCAGCCATGCCAACAAGAACCATGTGAGCAACTTCTACATGCTCACGCTCACCAAGGTAATATTTTATTTTAACCACTTTAGCCATGAGTGAAGATTTGTTTGTATTTTAGTCTTAGCGTCAATATATAAATGAGACGGAATGCCATGAACAGGAAACCTAAAATGGTTATAACATTAATAATAATGGTATTATAATAGTTATTATAACATGAATAATAATGCTATTACACAGTAGTACTGATATTACAACTAACATTGTTGTACACATTGGAAGATGTTTATTTGGTGTGTGTGTGTGTGTGTGTTTCAGGATCGTGTGATTGACGCTGGGCCCAAAGGGAACTTGTCTCGGTTCATGAACCACAGCTGCAGCCCAAACTGTGAGACACAGAAATGGACGGTGAACGGAGATGTCCGCATTGGCCTCTTCACTCTGTGCGACATCGCTGCAGGTGACAGAGCAAACACTAATCCAGCATTCTCTTTAGCTGGTCATTACTGTGCAATGCATTCAAATGCATAAAGCCCACATTTAAAATCTGATGTTTAACTTAATGTAATTTTAACAAAGCTGTACAAAGTGTTGCCCTAAACGCAACGTTAAAACTTCCAACTCTTAATTGAGTGGTGATTGTTCTGTGGCTGAATTTCATATAGAGTTAATAGGGTACATAGTGAAGTGCAATGGCCCTATGTAATGTCTATCAAACAGGAACCATTTTCAGGATGGTCTAACTGTATCAGAATGGCAAGTCAATCTAAATATTAGCAACAAGAAAATACGATTCTGGATAAATAAATATAAATAAATCAGAAACATGTATGATGTTATGCCCGCCTTTTGATTTTCTTGCCTTAGAAAACAGCACGTTTCAGCTTCTGGGGTTTCATGTGATATCAAAGCATAGTGTAATGTTTGTGTTGTCTGTAGAAGTATATAATCGTATGCTCATTAATACATTAAATCAGTGTTTCAGCATGTGTTTTTACATGCTGTGAGTCATAGGTGTGTGTGTGTGTGTGTGTGTGTGTGTGTGTGTGTGTGTGTGTGTGTGTGTGTGTGTGTATGTGTGTGGACAGACACTGAACTGACATTTAATTATAACCTGGACTGTTTGGGGAACGGGAGGATGACGTGTCACTGCGGAGCTGAGAACTGCAGCGGCTACTTGGGAGTCCGACCAAAGGTACACCGACACATAAGGGTTTAGTAGAGCTTGTATCACCGTGTGTGTGTGTGTGTGTGTGTGTGTGTGTGTGTGTGTGTGTGTGTGTGTGTGGAGACAGTGCAAACAGCTAAAGCTACATTCCTACATTTAAATTTCTCCTCCCCTTTTTTCTTTCGGGTTTTTTCTTTCTTCTTTTCTTTCTTTTTACTTTCTCTCTGCTCTGTGTGTATGTGTGCAATCTTCTCCTGTTTGTCAGAGTGCTGTGGTGTTGGAAAAGGAGGAGAAAGTGAGGAACTCGAAGCTGAAGGTGAGGAAGAGGAAGCTGAAAACAGAAAGCCGCAGTCATGATTATTACTGCTACTGCTGCGGCGAAGGCGGAGAACTGGTCATGTGTGACAGGAAGGATTGTCCCAGAGCCTATCACCTGCTCTGCCTCAACCTGACCACGCCCCCTTATGGTATGATAAGCCACACCCATTCAGATGGAATGAGCCTGTAAATAACTATAATGACTATATGAAGTGCTCCTCAGTTAACACAGACTGATTCACTGGATGATTCACTTTGACTCTTTGTTTTTTTTTGTATTAGTGACTTTACTTTGTATTGTTTTGTACGAAATACTTTGTATTTTGGGGCACATGCAGAAATTATACCACAGGAGTATGTCACATGATTCAACAAAAAAAAATACTTTGAGGAGACTAGGTGGCATCGCAAGTCTGTAACTCACTCGTTTACTTGTTAAACGTTTATCTGTTTCACTCTGATCTCTGACTCACTCATAGAAACTGTGACTCCCTCAGTCATTGACTCACTTACATCCTGATTTACTCTGTGATTCTCTCCAAGTGACTTCAACACACATTGACTGTTTGACCCTCTGACTCTTTCACTCACCTAAGTCATTCATCCAAGTAGATTCAGTTCACCTTTTGCTGTGACTCATACATGTATTGCATGTGTGTGTGTTCAGGTCGCTGGGAATGCCCTTGGCACCAATGCAGCGTGTGTCAGCGCCCTGCCTCTGCGTTCTGTCACTTTTGCCCCGCCTCTTTCTGCCAGGATCATGAGGCGGGGCAGTTGGTGCTATCTGCCCAGGATAACCGACCCTGCTGTCCCAATCACGACCCGGAACGAGCACCCAGCCTCCCTACTGCTATTAGGGTGAAAGAGGAAGAGGAAGCAGAGAGGGAAGAGGAGGACGAGGGGGATGCAGAGCGAGAGGCAGAAGAGGATGAGGAAGGAGAAATGGCTGAGTGACTGAGCCAAAGCTCTTATACTGAAATACTTCAACGCCGTGACTGGAATTCAGAGGCCCTCCATGCAGCTAGGAGGCGGTGTGCTGTTCAAAATCATTATACATACAAGATGGTTGTTGTCCATTCCAGATCTACAGCAGAGGGCGATCGTCTATTGAGCCGAAAAAGTCACACTTTACGACTTCACCCTTTCAGATCCAGAAATGTGGAAATGAATCACACAGCACCCACTAATCGTCACTTTACGAGCTTTTCTTTTTTTTTTCAAGCCGGGTTCTAATTCATCCTCAGAGCGGAGCCGAGATCTTTTACACACTCTCCGGTACCTACAACACCTTGAGAACTTCATTCGATGTACCTCAGTGTAAATAGAAAGGATTCACATGAGAAACGTAGATCAGATTCTCTACACTAGAATTTTCACTACACGTCTGAATATCGGCTAGTTGTAAAAAAAAAAAAAAAAAAAAAAAAAAAGGACTCTGACTCCAGTTTTGGTTACGTGCTGCCTCTTCATACCCGTGCGTTTGTGATTTGTAAGATATATATAACACGAATATATTTATGACTATGTTTACATCCGCTCACGGTGTACAGTATTGTTCATTGGTATTATTAGTGAGTTTGATATCACTATTCTTAATGTCATTGTATACGTGCCCCCCCCCCTTTTTCATCGCTCGCTCAGCCTTTTTTAAGTTCAGACTCACTCCTTATCGTGACTGGTTAATTTCATAATCAAGCACTTAAATTTCAGCATTTTTATAATGATCAACCATGATAAACACCTAAACACTGCCATTGTTGGTGTTGTGTCGGTAGGAATATCAGTTCATGAGGAATTTTTCAAATATAATTTTCAGTGATGTCACCAATGTAGATTATTTTTTTTAAATCTCATTTGTACACAATAGTGACCACTTTTAAGGTATCATAATCACAGTGTAACCCAGATTCTAATTCGAATGAACACCCCAAAATTTTGATAAATGCTACAATGTCCTGCATTGTTCATTCGAATTAGAATGATTTGATAATGGCCCCAATGGCAATGCATAATGGTAACGCTCAGTGAACTCAAACGTTGAAATTTTTCAGACCATTTCCTCAACCAATGTGAGATGGTCGGCAGTGGAGCAGCCACGTTTAAATGAATTTCCAACTCATGATGGAGGCAAAAACCAGCAATGCCTTTCAGTGGGTTTAATGACAGTTACCAAAATGTATTTTAACTTTTAACTACTATTCAGTATGTTACTTTATTAAGTCAGTAGTGTCGATTGCGGCAGACGTTCAGTGCATCCTGGCTTAGCGCAACAGTGTTCAGCAGGGCTGCACGATACAGACGAGAAAACCCGACCTGGTTAAAGATGGGCCAGAACCAAAATGGTGGATCTGTTGGATCATTTGTTTGCTGGTGTGATCCATCTAAACACTCAGACATGTTAGGAAATCTAATCCTGCAGAACCATGGAAGTCTGTCACTGCCAAAACGAAGCTCAAAGCGTGTTAAATTAAGCAGTGGTCCTGTCCTGTACACTTGAAATCTGGAGCGCTGTTCATGTCTCATGCACTATGCTTTTGTTTTACGTCGTTGGAGTTACAATGCCGAGTCTGTTTACACTTAAAGGGTTAAGAAAAATCCAGCACATCACTTTTTTTTGTCATTGGTCACAGTTTAGAAATATGGGAAAAATATCTCTGAGTCATTGTGCAAAAGCTTCTCGTTCTCCAACAACTCAATTCAGTGATTATAAATGCTGTGCTGTACTAAGATATGTAGTTTTCAGTGTTAAACATTTCTGTGGAAATCACCAGAATGAATGTTAGAAAACTTAGATTTCTAAGCAGGTAATATATGTTACATATATTACATATGTCATAATGTATATTACCACACCTGACCCAGCAGCAGCTTCGCTTCTATTAGCACTCAGTGGAACTGCACAGTAATTACAATCCTATAACACACACTCATTATAAATGCACTTTGTTTTCTTTCTTTGTATTTTCCCTATTGTCCTATTCATTCCAGATGTTTCTTTTCCCGTTTTCTTTCTCCCTATTTTTTTAACACACACATTATAATTTCTTTCTTTCTTCGCCTTCTCCTGTTGTTTTCGCCATGACCTTCAGCATCTTTTCACCACACTTTGTCCTTTAGGAAATGCACATGTTGTTATGACAGACCTACCATCTCATAATAATGACATATGTGACGTGCTGGATTTTTATTATTTTTTTTTTTGAGTGGATTAGTGTGTAGGAGGTTTGATGATGAGGTACGACTTTTTTGATTATCATTAGCACTTTTTTCCACGAGTGAGCAATGCAGTTTTTGCAGCATGCACTCCGTTTCCAATCTCAGAGAAACAATTTAACACAGAAGTGTGTTCGGCATCCTGACATAAAATATTCAACTTTTGTATGCCCCTGTTGTATTTCGACTTTCACTAATGCTATAAAAATTAAGTGTTTCGGTTTCCTTCTGATCCAATGCCTTTCAGTAGTCCTAGAATTTGTACGATTATAAATTGAGCTAAATGATTTAAAAGGCATAGTGTTACTGATTGGACGTTTAAGACGAGCCTTTGTTGCCATATCAGCCATTTTGTATTTACCTCCTTAAAGTGTGTTAGTTCACTGTACTTCACTGTTTTTTTAAATATGTGATTTAAAGTGTCATAAATCATCTTGTGCATGTTTGTGCCTGTTCTTTATGTTGTTCAATTTTATATTTTTTAAAATGACGCCATCTCACCAGCTCCAAGGGAAATCATTTGTGTTGACGTGTTACAGACGTGTCACATTCCTTTCATAGACTGTTTAAGGAATCTTGCTACTGGACTTATTTCTGTTGTGTGTAAATCTTAAGTGTTAATGTAAACTCACCACGCGCGTCGAGTCACAGTATACACTCCAACTGAATAAAAGTATCGTAAATGATATTACCTGGGTAGAACGAGCCTCTCTGACGTTCATAGAGGGCTGCGCTCCTGAGTGGGGGTGTGGCCACAGTGTTCTTGTGTTCTGGAACGGTAACAGCGTCAAGCTCGTCCAACTGTACATAGTAGAAAGTAAAGAACTCCACTATCATTATATCGTAGTGTCTAAAGAATGCCTGTAAAATTACTTCTGAATGTTTGTGAACGTATAGGCACATTCTTTTTGTAACTTTCTTTTACTGTATTTTTTATTTGACCAACTTTTGAGATGGTTTTTTTCTTCAGAATTGCTAATTTATTCAAAGAAACAACATTCCACAGATTTACTCGCTCTCAGACTTGCCTGGTTCGACTTCAATAAAATCTCTACTGAATGTTCAATTTCTGCTCAACTGCTTTTATTTAAGAACAGATGTGCAAAAACAATGAGCCTACACTACTTTTTTCTTTGTTTCTAATATTGCTATTCATGTTCATGCTTTTGTTGCCTCTAGGTTGGACCTTGCTGTCTGGATATTCCAGTGCATGCATAAACAAGCTCTTGTTAGTGCAGAATGCAGCAGCCGGAGTCCTTACTAGAACCAGGAGATGAACCACCCATGTCTTATGCACACAGCATTGGCTCCAATTAAAATATTGTATTGATACATGTAAAATCCTACTAATACTAGTGAAGACTCCTGAGTATCTGAGTGAAATTTTGGTCTTTTATGATCCACTATGCCTGCATCGATAAAAGGGTGCAGGCTCTTTGTTGGTACCTAGAATAATTAAGACTACACAGGGCCAGAACTTTTTCTTACAAGGCCCCAGAGCCTTGGACTACAATAAAGTCTCAGTCTTTAAGTCTAAGTGGAAAACCAGCATGTTTGGATATACATGGTTTGTTGACAGTGGAGTTGCTGGCTACTTTATGTCCCAGGGTGCCCTCGTCTGTTACCTTCTGGTAATCCCATTTAGTCATATTTTCATAGCTGGTCATTTTAGTCGGCTAGCTATTTTTCCTTTTTTCCTTCTGTTTCTTATTTTTCTATTCTATTGATCTATTTGTTTTCTATTCCTGTTTTTATTTGTTTTTCTTTTTTTTCTTTTTAAACATTTCCTTTTTTCCCCCATCTTTTTCTTGAATCATCATCACTCCAGTGACACAGGCAGGGTGGTGTGCGTGAGCAGAGTTGATGGCTTATAAACACTGACTTTTGATTGACTTCACCCTTTAGGTTGTGGGCTAATGAATCAGAGATTATAAACTCATTTTTGTCCAAGGGGTGTGTGTGTGCATGTGTATCACTGTCTAGCCTTCAGCTGGTGAACTGATTTTCAACACGGAAGTGACAATAAGGAGTTAATAAACCACCAACCTCAGAACTGTCCTCTGCTCAGAGTTGTCTGTGGATGTGCAGAGAAGACAGAAACAGCCGGACCACAGTCAGTATCAGTATATCTAAACATCTATAAAGTCACCTGTATGGCAGCTAGACCTGAAAAACTGTTCACTCTTACTAACCATCTTTTCTCCATCTTATTTTTTTACTTGCTGTAATTTTTTTGCTTCTCATCTTTCCTCCTGTCTTTCACTTTCTTTTCCTTCTGTCCCTATTTTTTATTAATTTCTTTTCTTTGTCTTTTTTCTTTGTTCTTCCCATTCTGCCTTTTTTTTAAACTCGCTTGCAGTCCCCCCCTTCATTTCTTTCCCTTCCCTTTTTGTTCTTTGCTTTGCTCTCCTTTCCCTTCCTTCTTGTTCCCCTCCTTCTCCTTGCCTTTTCCTTTATCCTTTATCTTCTTTTCCTTTTCATTCCTTTCTATTTTCCTGGTTTTGCTTTCCTTTCATTTTTTCCTTCTGCTCCTTTCCTTTCCTTCCTTTGTTTTTATTCTTTTCCACTTTCCTGCCTTTCATTTAATGTCATTTCCTTCCCTCCTTTTGTTTTTTTTACCTTTTCCTTGCCTTTTTCTTTCCGTTGTTTCATTTTCATTCCCTTCTCTTTTCCTGCCTTTCCATTCATTTCCTTTTCGTTGATTTGTCCTTTCCTTTCTTTTAATTTTTTTCCTTATCCTTGCGCTTGTTTCCCACAAGCAATGCAAAAGATTTTTTTCCCTTTAGAGACAGCTCGGGGGTATATTCTTATGTACTGCACTGTTTTTTATACTAGGATGCATTTCTAATTCCATTAAAAGCTGCCTGTGTTTAATTCATCGTTGTGACCTTTATTTCCGGAGCGTGCACGCGCTGCCAAAACCCTGCCTACGTTTGAGCACGTCTTCCCGACTGTAGCTCATATTTCTAACTACCTCCAGGTGGCGTGAGAACAGTGTGACGTGTAAACGTGTCCTCTCTCTCTCTCTCTCTCTCTCTCTCACTCTCTCACTCACTGGACTGGATTCTCCTCACGGGGAGAGGGAGAGGATCCGCACCTTCACGCATCAGCCACTTTGGACATGTAGGATATGTTTACTTATACATGAAAGACCTCACCAAACCCGTCTCGCGTGGCTGCTTCCGGTTTAAGACGGGCTGAAAAAAGGGAGCGAATCATAAGCATAAAGGTCCGTATCAGACAATAGACGGAGATGAAATGCTAATGCTAATCCTGCTAAAAACCTGAGAGTGGAAATACTGGTTTACGCTCATCATGTTGATAATATCAGCTACATGTAACGCTGACGTGTCCTCAGTCGCGTGCGGCAGTAGCGCGCCGTTACACTTTTCTGACTTCTGATGTTCTGAGCGCGTGAAATGTAACGCTCGTGCGAGTTCTGGAGCTCAGAACTGGCAAAGTACAGAACACCCACGACTTATGACGTGTTGATTGCGTGCCATGGACCGTTTAAGTGAGTTCTGGTGCACGAATTTTGCAACATAGAACGCTTGTGCAAGTTCTAAGAGTATGAAATGGAGCACTTGTGTGGGTTCTGATGTTTGGGTTGCATGACATGAAATGCTTGTGCGAGTTCTGACGTGAATGCGTGACACAGGACCCTTGTGCAAGGTCTGATGCATGGCTTTTGTGACATGGAACGCTTGGAGAACTTGGAGCACTTGTGTAGGTTCTGATGATTGGATTGTAGGACATGACTTTCTGAATGCTTGACAGGGGACGTGTGTGCAAGTTCTGATGTTCTGACTGCGTGTCACGAAACATGAAAAGTTCTAAGTGTCTGAAACGACGCTTCTGCGAGTTCTGACATACAGATTGCGTAACATGGTTCTGAGTGAATTAAATACTTGTGTGAGTCCTGAAAATTTCAATTTATTTGTTTACAAATTCTTTATTATCTATATATTGGTGTTCCTTAGAAAGTTCTCTGCTTTAAATTGTATATAATAATAATAACCATCATCATTATTATTATTATTATTATTATTATTATTATTATCATGGGGTGTCAAATTGAGAGTGAGTGTAAGTGGTGACAGCATGCTTTGTGTCTAAACTGAAAATGCAAACCCACCCATGTGACCAATCCTGTTGAAATCTAAGAGGATTGTGTGACATGGAATGCTTTTGAGAGTTCTGGCTTGTGGATTGTGTGACATTGACTGCTCATCCGAGTTGTGACTTTCAGATTGCATGACATGGAGTGCATGTGGGAGATCTGACGTTCTGATTAAATCAGTGGTGTCAAATCTTATCAGCAGAAGGCTGGTGTGGGTTTCAATCCAATCAAGCAGGAGCCTCACCTGATTCCACCTGTATAATCAGTTGCGCTTGGCTTTCAATAGACTGAGGTGTGGCTTCTGCTTGGTTGGAACGAAAAAACCTCCACCTTTCTACATAACATTGGACACCTCTGGATTAAATGAAATACTTGTGGGAGTCCTGACATGTTTTCTGTAATATATATTGAGGTTCCTCTGAAAGTTTGCAGCCTTAAATTGTATATAATAAAAATAAATGAATAATAATAATAATAATAATAATAATGTTATAAGGTGTAAAGATTGATAGAGAGGGAGTGAGTGGTGAAAACTTTCCTTGTGTCAAAACAAAAAATACAAAAACACACCCATGTCACCAATCCTGTTTGAATTTGAGCGAACTTGAAATAAAATTGCTGTTGTCGTTGGTGCTACTGCTAAGTTATCCGGCTACCTGAAGATTAGACAAAGAACATGGCAGTCTCAACTCCAGGTTGGAAAAACATAATTCCTCTATGCAAGATATGTACAGATAACTAAACCATGTAAATTTATCATTCAGGTGAAGCAAGTGTCTGGGACACACCAGATCCAAAGATGAGGAAGAGTTTAGACCAGGAGTTCATCGCTGAAGTGGTCGTCCGTCTGCTGCTGCTGTCTGTCTTTTTGTAAGTCTTTACATTATCGTCATTATCATCATGATCATCATCTCATATGACTTATCAAGTGTCCAGGATCACAGTGCAACCATGCATAGTGCAAACAGACAACATGCCTGGGACTGACATGTGAAATATGCTTATTTGGTAAAACTATGATGGTCTAGGCATGGGTATTATTTGCAACTCAACAAATAAGTAAACATATCCTTTATTGTTTAAAATGATTTGGTCTGCTTTGTTTTTGCAGCAAGAGCTTCCATACCCAATAAATACTCTGTAGCTAATTACAGATATTTCCTCATATGCAGAGTCTCATTTATGCAAGTTTGGTTAGAAGTACTGTTTGTTTTTTAAGGAAAATTTGAATATTTAATGGTGGTGTAATAGTCAGCACTGTTGCCTCGCAAGAAGATTCTGTGTTCAAACCTGCCAGCTGACTGGGGCCTTTCTGTGTGGAGTTTGCATGTTCTCCCCATGCCTGCGTAGGTTTCCTCCAGGTGTTCAGGTTTCCTCCCACAGTCCAAAGACATGCAGATTAGGTCAAATGGCTACTCTAAATTGCCAGTGAGTGTGAATGGTTGTTCATCTCTGTGTTGCCCTATAGATTGGCGACCTGCCTAGGGTGTGTACTCCTTCTCTCACCCGAAGTTAGCTGGGATTGTTTCCAGTTCCCCGTGACCCTGACGGATAAGCAGTATAGATAATGGATGGATGGACATTTAGTATGAGCAAGACATCCATTATGTTTTTCTCTGAGCTCTGGTGTAAACTAAAAGAGACAGACTTCACACACCGAACACATCTTGTCTGACTGACTACATTTGGAATAATGGAAAATGGACATTGCATTTTTCCATGAACAATTGCATTAAGATGACAAGATAATAATTGTATCTTATTTCAGAGTGACTGAGCAGCTGGCTCCGTTCACCCGACAGATCCAGCCTGAGGAAATCTGGCTTTACAGGTTTCACCATGTGAAGAATGACCACGTTCCTACCTCACTCATGTTCGTAAGTGTGTGCTGTGTTACTAGTTTTGAATCTCGGCATTAGAAATCTTAATCACTTTATGAGGAGCTTTTATTTGTGCAGTTACTGTCTAGGATTGGGAGTTTTTAGTGTTATTGTTAGGGCTGAGCAAACTACTGTAACTGTGAAGTAGCACTCTTACCGTAAAAAACAATAACAGAACAGATCACAGTGAAGTGTTTCCTCAAGTCTTAAGGTGAACTGTAGAGAAAAAATGAAGGCATGATTGCTGTACAACTACATTCAGTTTTTTTAATACATTGTCAGAAATTTGCCTTCATGTTTGCCTGGTCATTTGAATGCTCACAGACCTACAGAGTGTGTGTAAAGCTACATGTCCACTTGCAAATCATGTCACTTCACACTGCTTCACTGCTCTTTCTTCTCAGGACTAGCATGTATGACTGAGACAAGGGTGTGGTTCTGACAAGGTGTTGACAAATAGTAGAATAGTGAACAACTGATAGGCAGTTTGCTCTTTTGTATTTTATGTACTCCTCTATAAAAGCCTAAGAAGTTTCATATAATCATCATAAGCTTAGAGTGTGTTTGGATGAAACACCAGTCTGCGTGGTTGTTGTGGTGAACTCACGTATTTGCCTGAAGTTAAGCTGAACTTTAGTCGCTGCACCTCAGGACAGATTTTGGGTGTGGCCCAGACTAGAGGATGAACTGTAGCTCCTGTTTTCTGCCTGTCTCATGCAGAGCATTGCTGTCTTTACACCACTGGCCACCGTTCTTGTTTTTGCATTCCTGAGAAGAACCGAAAAGGGGGAGATTAAGGAGGCTTCATTAGGTGAGTCTCGCATTCATAGAGATGTTTTTGTCCTAATACAATCTAAATAGTTTAAAACACATGTACTGACTAATGCAAATTAATTTCTACAGACCCAGATGATGTTAATTATGTTTGCATTGCCTTAAGCATTTGCTCCAAAGAGCCTGACATAATGCAGTTATGTGTGTGCATGAGGGCAGTGGTAGCTCAGTGGTTAAGACACCGAACTAGTGATCGGAAGGTCGTGAGTTCAAATCCCAGCACTGCCAAGCTATTAGGCCCTTAACCCTCAACTGCTCAGTTGTATAAATAAGATATATGTAAGTCGCTCTGGATAAGGGTGTCTGCCAAATGACATGAATGTAAATGTGTGTTTATGCATGCAAAAATTGAACTATATAGTGCCTTTTCTAGTTTAAAGACTGCGTTTTAGAATGTGCGTAATTTTGTCTTTGTGTGTGCCTTCAGCTGTTACATTGACTCTGCTCCTGAATGGAGTTTTCACCAATGCTGTAAAGCTCACTGTGGGAAGGTGAGTGATGCACCGATGAAGTCCTGTACATCACTGGAAGATTTAACACACTGCACATAGGAGGCGCTCTTTCACCGTCATCATTTTGTCATTTTCAGCTCTTTCTGACCTTTAAGGAGTTTTACGGGCATTAATAAATTTAAATAAATTATGCTTTGAATGAACTTGGTAATTCTTCTCTAAGGACGGTCCACCTTTAATCACACATTTAGGTACCCTAAAGCTGATGAATGAAAAAAGGCACCTTGAAAGTAAAGTGATTGTAAGGAATCAATGTCAAGGAATCATAATTTAAATTAGGGATATAGAAACATGGCCAGAGTGACCTGGTTGTAGGTGTGTCCTCTTGTTCTCTCTATTGCTGTGTTCAGATTTGTTCCTGAAGTACTTACTTTCTTGCTGATGTTTTTCTAATGTGTGGACCTTCAGACTTCACCTCTCTTTAGCGTCTATTTTCTTTTTTTCCCCCCTCCTGTCTTTCTGTAGGCCACGTCCAGATTTCTTCTACCGCTGCTTTCCAGATGGGCAGATGAACCCGGAGTTTCAGTGTAGCGGCGACCCAAGAGTGGTCACAGAGGGGAGGAAGAGTTTCCCTAGCGGACACTCATCATGTATAAATGTCTTCATTACTGTTCATAATTATTACTGTGTTTACGCAAACACCTCTCTCTTGGTGTGTACACTGTTTGTTATATAAATCATGGAATTGTGTGTCAGTCAAACTGACTCTATTGTTGGTGTGAAATTAATTCACCAAAGTTATGAATAAAGTATAAAGCATATGAGGAAAGTTAAGTACTCTAGTCAACAATTCTGTGGCAATTATGAGTTGTTCTGCAGAACCAGCACACACTGTTTTAAAGTCCTAAAACAGACTTCATTGGAAATAGCTTTGGGTTAGGCATGTGACCCTCTCCATATCTCTAAAATCCACAACACAGAACCCCTCTCATGAATGTGGGCGTCGCCCAAAGATTCTGCATCAGTGTCTGACTGAAATGTAGGAATGAATTTGGGTGCAGATTCATGCTGGTAGTAGACTTCATATTGAAACACATTTGCAGTGGACAATAGAGGTCTTTATTGAGCAAATGTGAACCCTTACAGCCGACTCTGAATGTTGCACAAGAAAAGTGTTTACCAGGAAATTGTGTTTGATTCCAATGATGCCAAAGCCATCCAAGGCCAGGAGTTCAAGACGGCGAAATAGGATACTGGATAATGTTACCATCCCAAAGTTGATTATTTTCCAATAACAGCATATCTCTATATAATTAATATAAACCTTGATTTGTTTGCAGCCCACACTGCAAATTAATCAACACCTTTGGACCAATGATAATCAATAATCAAAGCACTATGGTATTAAATATTTGTAATATAGACTGATTTATCTGTATGTATTTGTTTTCCCTAATATTAGTTGCATTTGCCGGACTGGGCTTTACTGCACTCTTTGTGGCTGGGAAGCTCCACTGTTTCAGTCCAGCTGGTCGGGGAAAAGCCTGGCGACTATGTGCGTTCCTCACACCTCTGCTCTGTGCCGTCTTGATCGCCGTCTCCAGAACTTGTGACTACAAACATCACTGGCAAGGTGATTGAGAATCCACACAATCTGCAATCTGGCTGAGTCAAATAGTGAGCTGGATTTTGCAAAAATAACACACAGTAAAGTGATATTTAAATATTTTTAAAAAGGTTGTTTTTTATAGAGAGGAATACAGGACTAAGTTCGCTGGATATAACATTAGTCACTTGTCATTTCTACCCTAATGCTTAGTTACACCTCAGTATGCTTTAATCTCAGTGCAAGTTCTGCAAGGTAAGAATTCCACTGGTGTCCTAAGAGTCTTCCTGTCAGTTTTTGTTCATTGTTTCATTAACTGTGCAATTCAGCTTTAGTACTTTCACTTACTGTTTCAAATAATTCCTCAAGCACATTTCCATCATTTATTGATCGGTGTAACTGTCTGTTGTGACGGGTGCAACCTCCTTTGATTGGGTGTATTTTGGCCAAATGCGGTAACAGCCTTTTGCCATTCTCTAACATCCTGCTTCTGTTTTAAACATCGTCTCTGTGAGTGTTGATGCTTCACATGTTCACCTCAGAGTCGCCAAAATGTAACAAAAAAATGAGATGCAGTCATTGGTTGATACAACTATATTCTTTTTGTCTGGGAAGCTTATATAAAGAAATAAAGGAATAAATGAACAGAAATATGCAAAAACATGAACAAAGCAACCAATAGCTTAAAAGAAAAAGTTAAAAGTAAATAAATAGAAACATTAATGGTAGTGTCACTATGAAGTGAACTATGTGTAAACACTATTCAAATAAATTTCGGCTTCAATCAAGGGTTTCCTACACAGCTAAAATATGGATCTGTCTGTCAATTTTATATATATTTTTTTAATAATATGAATAATATTAGCCTATTTTATTGACAATGTTCTTGTCTTCTGTCTCCCTGTTGCTTGTTCCTCCAGATGTGTTAGTGGGATCACTGCTGGGTTTGACCTTCTCGTACCTATGTTACAGACAGCATTATCCATCACTCACTGAGCCCGATTCCCATAAACCCCTGAGGTTCAGAGACACAATATCCTCAGCACAGGAACGCAAACAAGCCACTGCAGGATTCCTCTTGCCTCTATAGGGATGCCAGTATCACATAAACTAATCTTGAACTGTGTGATGGACATCCCCTCATTCACAGCCCTTAATCTAATGCTGCCAGTATATGTATATGTGAGTGTGAGTGCAACACCTATGAGTCCCTGTTTCAATTTGACCTTGTTAAGTTTAAAAAAAGAAGAAGGAAAGAAATACATTGTGTATTGTAGATATTTGCATTTATATTGGACCATGAACAGCCTGGGGGTTTCTGCATCAGGTTTCGAAAATCTGTTTGAATATCATATATGTCCCTCACACACTATGTTTATAATGGGGTCTATCAATAAAATGTTTGTAAAATTGGGACTGTGGCCTTCTGGTTAGATTTATTTCTGACAGAGATGTAGTTTTTAGAAAAATAAAAGGTTTTGGATATTGGATTTGGATATAACATCTTTCATACTTCTGCCACGTGACTGATTTGGACCTTCGTTAAGCTTTACAGATAAGGATATGATATGATAAAGTGATACAATCAATTAATTTGCAACAAAATATAGAAAACACTCAAGTGAACATATAGTTTGTTAAAGAATTAAACTACCATAGCAGTCAGCCTTGCAAAAACTTGTTATATATGCTCGTTTATTTAGAAATAATAAAAAGCCACAAGTTACACAGGAGTCACAAGTTAATAAAATAAAATGAAAAAATAATTATAATTAGTGATACAGAATATACAAAGTATTCTCAGTGCAACATCATAGTTCCTGACAGGTTCTTTGTAAAATAATTACCCATTAACACTGTAGGGAAATGTTTTCCATTAACTACTGCTCACTGTTAAGTATTGCATAAGTTTGTTAGCTAGCCATATTAGTCAGCTTATTCTTTGATATAAGTTTAGATTCTGAGATGCTAGCAAGCAGTTTTGTGTATATATAGACTGAAGTCCTGAATTAAATGCATGCAGTATTGTTTCTTATAATAACATAATAATATTGTGAACCATGATATGTTAGGCAGTGATTGTGATATGAAAAGTTTTATACCAGGGAATTTATAATATTATAATAATATAATATATAATTTATATATAATGAGCTCAAACATCTTCAAGTCTGACACTATTTAACACAGTAGAGCCATATCGTTTCTGTCACTCCAGCAAGAGGGTGCTGCTGAGAGCCATAATGGAAGTCGTGAGCAGTACAAGGAGACCAGAATGTCCAACTGAGTCACTGCGGCTGCTGGGAGTATCTTGTGTCTGCTTCTGCAGGAAGCTCTCAGAGTACACCATGTACAGCTCAACACATTTCCGAGCCTTCATTTGCTGGATGAGTGCAGGGTAACCGATCTCTATGATGCTTACTGTATCATCATTGCTCTCCTGGGACTCAACAGGCACTTGAACCTCAGAAGTGCCATTCTCAGCTATCCCAACTCTCTCAAAAGAGCCATTGGAAACGGCAAGTGATCCAGTCATGGGGTCATCCCTCTGGATGCTACTAATCTTTACATCACGATTTTGCAACAGGTCAGTTCTCTTCATGCACTTGTCCATGTATTTATCATAAGTCTGGGCCTGAGGCGGTGGCTTGAATGTGTAGTCACGTTCATAGACATTTGTATCAGTAGATTTCTTGCTATAGCGGTGGTGCATGTAATGGTTGTAGTAATTCTCCTCTTGGGGGCTGTTGAAGCGAAAGTTTGGCCGCGGAAATCGACCCAGACCATACCCTACAGCCATCCCTGTCATAGCCCCGACTCCGGCTGCCAGCATTGCCTTTTTGGCAAAGCCTTTGGACTTCACAGATGGTCCATAGCCCATATTATGAACTGATTTTGAGAAAGGGGAACCACCGATTCCATACCCTGGACCCCCAAACCCACCTCCATAGCGAGGACTAAGGATCTTGTTGTTAGGATTCCAGTTAGGATATGATCCTCCTATGGATGGATATCCCCCTGGGAATCCTCCTGGCTGTCCTCCTGTTCTCACTGGGTAGCCACCACCCACTGGATATCCTGCAGGGTTTGGGTAGCCACCAGCTGCAGGGTATCCTCTCCCTGAAGGATACTGATTAGGACTTACACCCCCTCCACCAGGGTACTGGCCTCCAGATGGGTAACTACCACCCGCAGGGTACTGATTGGGGTACCCGCCTTGATTCACACCTCCTCTTCCTGGATACGGGTTAGGATACCCTCCAGGACTACTGCCCCCTTGTCCTGGATTCTGTCCACCTGGATAACTTCCCCCTGCAGGATAATTCCCACCTGCAGGTTTCTGGTTAGGATACCCTCCAGGTCTAGAGCCCCCTTGTCCTGGATTCTGTCCCCCAGCTGGGTAACTCCCACCTCCAGGACTAGAGCCCCCTTGTCCTGGATATTGCCCTCCAGATGGATAACGTCCACCTGCAGGGTAACTCCCACCTGCAGGGTAGCTTCCACCTGCAGGGTAGCTTCCACCTGCAGGGTAACTCCCACCTGCAGGGTAGCTTCCACCTGCAGGGTAACTCCCACC
>JAQQZX010000009.1:17102785-17115561 GCA_030068355.1 Notoglanidium maculatum
TAGCTTCCACCTGCAGGGTAACTCCCACCTGCAGGGTAGCTTCCACCTGCAGGGTAACTCCCACCTGCAGGGTAACTACCACCTGCTGGGTTCTGATGAGGATATCCTCCTGGACTAACACCTCCTCTACCAGGGTACTGTTGGTTAGGATATCCTACCCCAGGATTAGTGCCTGCAGAAGGATAAGGTTTGGACTGCCTGGGATAGTTTGAAGGGGTCTTGCTCCCATGATGAGGCTTGTTTGAAGATGTAGATGTTGTTTTAGTGTTGGGAGACTTTTTGCTGCTTGTTCCTTTCTTGTTTGCTGATGTGCCATGCAGCAATAGCAATAAACCCAAACAGAGAATTGTAAAGGTGTTCAGATGCCCCATCCTGTAATCAAGGGAAGAGATTATATTAGGACATTTAGTTGTGTTTAAAGACACACTTCTGTTGTTCTTTATTAGTTAACCCTTCCAAGAAAAGGCTGTTTAAAAGAAAGGTAAGACTATGATTTTAATTCTCAGATAAGAAGAAATTGTATAATAGTAAGGCTAACATTATAATCTCACCTAATTTACACTTGGTTTCTAAAGTAAAATGTTATTTGTAGAAAATAGAAATGCTGCTATGAAAATATAAATATATAAACATATAAATGCAAATATATTCTTAGATATCAAAACCATTCACTATATGTGTGGTGACTCTCCATGCCCATGACCTTCATGATGTTACACCCATAATCCTCTCCTCCAGGTCAGGCGATTTCTTTGTTCTAACAAATATTTTGAACTTTACATTACACAAGGAAATCCAGTAATGAAATTAGGAGCAGAAGAAATTGTTTAAAAATTGGTCATGTCATGTTAAAAATAATGAAATTAAATGTGGTACTACATTGGCGATTTTAGACACTTTTTAGGGGTGCTAAACCACTCCTAGAATTTATTTCAGCACCCCAAAAATAAAAATAATATAATATTTGCGGGGTTGTTTTAAGCCCTCTAATGTTAGATTTTGCGAACAAATAGGACAAACAATTTACAGGTTCAAATGACTTTATTTAAGTAGGTTTAATAACCTAATAAAACAGCAGAATGGTCTGAGAATGCTGGGTCCAATTGGTTATTATTACTGTGACTGGTTATAGTTCTGTGTAAAATGAAATGTGTGAATAGTGTCCAAGAACATTAGCTAACATTCACTGGAATTTATCGGCTAATGTTAAGCTTTCCAAGTCATCACGTTAGTCTATTTGCTTTCACAGTTGCCATCGGACTAACATGCACTTTATTAGTTTAGTTAAAGTACTCGATGTGTTCCTTATTCTGATTGTCATGTGCAGGTATGGACAGGCAGAATGCAGCTGCGGTTCAGTACTTTAATATAAAACTCACAGGCAGACAAATCCAAATCAATAATCCAAGAACAATGTCAAAATACAAGCAAAGGATCGACAGAGCAGCAAACTACTATTCCAGGTAGCAAAAACCATAGAACAGAACAGCGTTAATAACCAGAACAGAAAACACACAATGCATACAAAACCCAGGAACTTTAATTATATTTATTGTCTATTTGTTGTCATAAAATAAACATCTATAACAAAATTTGAACTAAACAATAGGTTGCCCAAGACTTTTGTACTGTACATGCATATATATCTATCTATATCTATATCTATATATATATATATATATATATATATATATATATATGTGTGTGATAATCGAAATAGGAGAGTCATTACAGTAAGCCCTACCTAATATTTAGCACTAAAAGATTTTAAGAGAACCTTATTGGATTTACTGTGAGTGCCAAACAAAAGTGATACTCATTTGATCTTATTAAGCACTAAAAGCTCCACTGATGGTGAGCTTTTAAAGTGCCTATGAGATAGCTTAAGAGCCAGGATTTTATTCTGTATCTTGATGTATTTCCTTTTTGAATGTCAGAGTGGCACAACAGCAAAGAGCATTTGAGATGTGCCACACCCTAAAAAAATAGACAATCTTTGCACCAGCACAGAGAACTAGCTAAATACAGAAAATCTAAGAGTTTAATGAAAGCCTTTTTTGAGGTGTGGAGGATTTCTCATCGTCACCCACACCACAAAGATGATATATTAGATGATGAGATGCTGTGTGTTTTTGGAATTATTCTGTTTGTCTGAGACAATATTGACCACCAGCAATGCTGAGGGTGATGGAGAGCTGCAGGGGCACTACCAGGAGGTAGTAAAATGATATTACTGATGGAGAAGCTCAGTCATGTTTTCCACCAGTCCCAGCCCCAAGTTGGTAAAACACCCCCCTGAAAAGTGTCAAACCTGCAACTTGCAAAAAAATCTGCCTTCTCTGAAAAGAATAAACTCCCTACACTTTTTTCCTCACCTAGCGATGGCTGGAAATGTAAATGCGTGCAAAAATACACAGACAAAAACATACCAATGAACAATATTTGCTACTGTAGAGCAAGACACAGCCCCAGGGACGGGACATATTCAATTCAATTTTATTTGTATAGCGCTTTTAACAATGGACATCCTCATAAAGCAGCTTCACCGAAATATATAAATTACAATTAAACTTATGAATCAATAAATATATATATTTATATATCCCTAATGAGCAAACCAGTGGCAATGGTGGCAAGGAAAAACTCCATGAAGTGACATGAGGAAGGAACCTTGAGAGGAACTGGACTCAAAAGCAAACCCATATTTAATTGGACAGAATACCAGTACAGGGAGAGGTATGGAAATATTATAATAATTTTCCTGGAAATGATGAATGAGAAAATTTAAACATGAATGTCTCCAGGATTATTTTTGCATTGTGTTTATAGATATATTATCAAAATGGTGTCTATAACCCAAAGGGACAGAAGAAACACCCATATTGATTTCAGGGGTAATATAAAGATGAAAAAGAGGGATTGCACTGCCACAAAACGTTAGTAAATATCAGCCTATGTCATCAAAATGAACTGAAATAGTTAGCTTGCAGTTTTCTACTGAAATATTTCAGTAGCTGGTCTTGTACTGTTGATGAGGGATGATGCTTACCAAAACATGGCTTTTCAGCTCAACAACTGAGACACACCTACACAGAAAAGTCTAGCATTTATAATTCCATATAATGGAAGCTCAATGCGTCCATAATATCTGATCTGTATAATGATAATAAAAAAATAAAAAATAAAAAAATTCTTTCTTTCTTCCTTCCTATTTTTCCATCCGTACTGTGTCTCCATGTGAATGCTTCCCTACACACTCTCCATCTTCAGCATCAGTCCATGTCCATGCCTTGCTAAAATTCAACAAAACAGTGTAGGAACAAAACAAAACAAAACCCCAAATTCTTTAATGCTTACTCCTCTATTTTCTCCTGCTCATCTACTACAGAGGTCATATATTTTCTCGGAACAGATTTTCATACACGACAGATTAGTAATAAATCAATGAATAAAATAATCATCAGGACAGGAAATCAACATCGTCATTTATTACATTGCACTTTATTTAAAAAAAAAAAAAACAGCAGTATATATATCTGCTTTCTTACCTTATAGAAGCTCGTTTCAGCTCGGTCTTTTAGCGACTGAAAATTATTGTTTTGTTTCTCTGATCTCTGGCTGAATCTCAGTTTGCTTGTATTCCCTATGTAGGTGCACTTCATAGGGTATAAACTAATGGATTGGATTCAGTGTTCCAGAGGAAGTTATTTGGGATTCGGCCCTTATTTCGGGCGGGGTTTCCTGTCCCACGGGGTAAGAATATAGCTGGAGTTATGTAATCTATAAGACAATGATTTTTTATACTCCAGATTATTTCTAAAATGGTAGAGCCACGCGCGCATCCTGTTTTCCAGGGGATGCCACACCTCTGGTCTAAATCAAGGAACTATTTTGGCCAATTTGTGTTTTTTGTTTTGTTTTATTTTAATTTACTTATCTTTGTCATCTTTTTTTTTTGCTTGCCTTATTTAATGGTACAGTCCATGCAATAACATTTTTAATAATTAAAGTTTATTACAGCAGATTAATCATATTGATCTATATTCGCACTTCCGGGTTGCTGCTGGTTTCTATAGTGATGAAGGGTCGGCACGTGCTACACTGTCTCTGACACATTCAGTACAAAAATCAGTGATTGCAACTTCAGAATTGGTCCTGAAACAGGACGACCTTATTAGCTGATTATTAGCTTCTTAGTTTTGCACCATCAACTTGATCAGAAGAATATGCTGTTTTAACATTTTCTTTGCATATTAAATAAAAAGAAATAGTTGATTAATTTATCAAATAATATATAACCCAGTTTATCAGACTTACAATCTCCACTCCTGAAACATGGTTAACAGAAATAATATCAATTTTATTAAGTCTTAAAAGCTTTCATGATATATCAGATACATCATATACATCAGATTACATCATGATTAGACCAATAGCCTTTCAGTACACAGGCATGGCTAAAAGTCTTAGCATACAATAAACTACTTTTATTTAATCAGTTATTAAACATACCACAAAATATTATCAAATTATGTTTCTCCAGTGAGACTCCCTAATTCTTCACTAATCCCAGTACACAGTAGGGTATGATCTGATTAGGGCTGTAGGAAAGATAACGCAGAGCAGTCAGAGAAGTGTACTAATAGAGTGGCTATTAGCACTGTCTGATGTTGCTGAATGACAGGCATCCCTGAGTCAATCGCTGGGTGGATGTAAAGTTTTATTAGATCAGCCAATCACAAACTGGATCACATCACTGGTAGTCTTGCTTTAAAGTTTACTAAACTGTAAATTGTGCATACCAGAATTATATGCTTGGAACTATCTGATGAAATAAAAAGGAAGTGGCGTGGGTCTTAGCTAAATTTACATTTATGTCATTTGGCAGACGCCCTTATCCAGAGCGACATACATACATCTTATTTTATACAAGTGAGCAGTGAAGGTTAAGGGCCTTGATCAAGGGCCCAGCAGTGGCAGCTTGGCAGTGCTGGGATTTGAACTCACAACCTTCCGATCACTAGTCTAACGTCTTAACCGCTGAGCTACCACAGACCCCAGCTAAATGCTGTCACGAGGTGGCAACTGCCGTCCACAAAATAAGCCTTATCTCCCCAACCTTGACCTCAAATCACCTGAAAGGTCTTGCTCTTTCCACCCCTGCTGCCACAACTTTTCCAGTTTTGTCTTAAAAATTCAAATTTAATGTAAGCTCTGTCCAAGAATGGCACTTGGCAAGATTACGACATACTAATATTAAGTTCTTGGTAGTGTACTCATGAGCAAAATTATATTTGAACAATGTTTTGATGAGTTATGTTTTATTTCTTGGAGTGATATTACAAAATTCAAACCCTGATGAGAGAGAGAGTAAAAGAAATGAAACATCTACTAAGAAAAAGCTTTATCAGTCAGATGTTGCATGTGTTTCTGAATCACACGGCGCATATCACAGTATCTGCAACAACAAAGAAATGATAGTGTGTGATTAAATTAGTGTAGTTGTAAATTAGTTTAATTAGTAATGATAAGCAACCTGCCGAATGACACAGTATCTGCTTTTTTCACAACTTTTAAAACAGGACAATAGTAAATGCTGTTTAGTAGCAGTATGATGAGTCATCTCAGCAAGTGTGTGTAATTGTGTGAACACTAAATGCAGGAGTAAACTACACGTACTTCTGCTTGAGCTTCTCCATCTCTCTGTTCTCTTCCTCCTTCAGTTTTTCAATGAAGCTCTGTAGCACAGGCATCTCCAGCTTTATATACTGCGCTACCTGAACACAGAAGAGACCAAAACCTTGTTTGACTGTCTATTAGTGTCATGTTGTTCTATGTGCATGCAAATAATGAATCTCCCACAAAGCTTTACACTGCATGAACAAGTAAATTAGACATCCTATGTTCCTCGGCTGCTGTTGTGGTTTAAATCTAGCAGATCGGCATTTCTAGCATCAGGTTCAACTGAATGTTGGAATTTCTAGCATCAGGTTCAACTGAATGTTGGAATTTCCAGAAATGAGAATGGTAAGAATGGTACAAAATGCAAAATACTGTCAAGCACTGGATGAAGCACTGGATGAAAGGACCATTTCCATTTTGGACTGTACTCCATTTTGCCTTTAGCATGGCATGACTGCTATCAAATCAGAGAAAGTAATGTATGACATGCTTCCTGTACAACACATGAAACCACCGCATACACTCAGTGACCAAAAAAGTTAAGCACCTAGATGGAGTGGTGGAAATTAAATGAACCTGCATGTGATGAAAGGTCATGTGACTGTATCTCAATGATTACAATATCAGATCAAACAGACAACAGAGTTGGCAGTACAGGCATTCCTGGTCTCATGGCAGTAGGGTGTGGCACCCCCGGGCCTGGATACATGCGATGATACGGTGCGTAGGGAGTCAAACAGCCATTGTATCCTCTAATGCAGCAAGTCGGCCAACAGCTGCTGTAACTGACCCTCGAGATCCTGCAGATTGACACTGGGTCTGAGTTGACGTCTGAGTTGATCCTGCATATGATCGATTAGGGAAAGATCAGGGGACCTGGCTGTCCATGGGAGGACCTCAACATGATGCAGGCAGTCCATAGACACACGTGATGTGTGTGGACGGGGGTTGTCTTGTTGAAAGAATGTACCAGGTTGCTGTCCCAGAAGGCTGAGACATGCAAATGCAGGGTCCCACGAATCACTACCAGAGATGACCTGTAGTCATATCCTATGGCTCCCCTCACCATGATGCCAGGAGTAACACCGGTGTGTCTCGCCACAACATTGGCAGGATTGGTCCTCTCCCCTTGGTGCCACCATACACACACATGACGGTCATCTGTGGTAATGAAGAACCAAGATTCATTGCTGAACATGATATGACGTCACTCGTCATCAGTCCACACATGGGACGGCGAAACCCGTATTCCGGCTGATGCCAGTCATCAAGATACGGGGTGTTGTAGAGAGTCCAATACCTGTGTATGGTTGGCAGGCACAGATGTCATGGGGTTCTGTAATGCTTGGTGAACAATACGACGATCCTCCCTTGGTGTGGTCTGTCTTGGGTGACTGGAATCTCCATGATGTGTGTGGGTGCCCTCACGTGTCCGAAATGCCGGGCAATTGCACAATACGACCACCCAGCCTCACGCAAACCTACAATGCGACCCCTATCAAACTCTGTCAAGTGCTGGTAATGCTGTCTAATGCATGTAAGAGGCATCCTCTGTGTCTGGTAACTAGACGTGTCAGCTCCTTGCAAATCGAATCATTTATATACCCATTGCTGGTCAGCACATGCACCGAATTACATCCAAATCGGACCATTCCTTCTGGGTGCTTACATTTTTTTATCACTGAGTATATTTTTAAACTTCTGCTGCTGCTCAGACATCTGTAACAGGCAACACTGAAAGTAATGTTTTATTTCTCTGTGTTTGATAATGATGGTAAGCATACTGTGTGTACCGTTTTAACTCTAGACTTATACAGCATTTTGAAATAGCTCAGATGAACATGTCAAGTTCAAGTTCAAGTGACTTTTATTGTCATGACACCTGCCCCCTTACCCATGTGTCCTGCCCATCACTGCTACATTTTACACTGCTTGTACAAGCTGTTATCAATATCTTACATCATAGGTGACCTCCTCCACCTGGTCAGGCTCCATGAGAAAGATTTTGCTGATCTGTTCACATGGTCCATGTACGAGACGGATGGCCAGCGGATGATCATCCCTTTTCAGTTGCATGCGTTCTGAGACAAAACACAGGACCAATTACAGCCAATAAAGCACTGTTACATTCTATTTGACAGTGAAAATGTTCACCAACCAGGTTCCCTTACAAATCTTTAAGCATGTAATATAAAAATTACTTAATGTGAACTTAATAATCTGAAATGACTTAATGGATTCTAATTTTGGGTGAAGAGGTGGATCACCTCCACTCGTGTGAACGAGGAAGAGGGTGAACTCATCAGGACTGTTCTCGATCTTAAACTTGTTGAGCAGCACACGTAGGACCTGCGACGTTGTCATGGAGCTGTTGATGCGGACGTTAGTGACCGAACCAAACGCAGGCGTGAAAACCGCAGTCTGACAAAGCAAGAGGACAAGGAGAAACACAGGAGAAACACAGTAAAGAAAATACAAAGATATGTTTTCTAAGTTGGAGTATAGGGACATCAGGAGTGTTGACATTTCGAACAATAATTTTGGACAGTGATAACTTTAGAAATGTGAAATATTAGGTATCTTTACAAATGTAGGAATTTATAGTAGGAAATTGTGAAGTAACATTTGGTGTGAAATTTGGATAAAAGCTAAAAAAAATGATTAAAACTCATACCTTGAGATTATAGAAATGCCCGTTGAAGGAACATCGATGTCTTTTGATTCGCCGCTGGTTACTACGCTCTATCCGTTCACAGTGTTTCTGCCCAGTCACACAACTCCTGGTCCTCTGCAGGGTTGACTCGTCCTCTTCACCTTCCCATGTGATACATAACACCACTACAGTTAATCAAATCTATCTTTCCACACATACAGCACTATGTAAAACTACGAGTGTGCACTAGTATTCTAGCACACTACAATTCCTACCAAACTTTTGTACATTAGACCACTAATTATGTGTATTAGCACTCTAGCACTCAAATTCTAAGTTAGCACTCATGCATCTTAGCACTATACATGCTTTAATTTGCAGTTTCAGTTAATCATATACCTGTACTCACCTCTCTGATCTGCTGCTTCATTACAACTCTCATTTGATTCGTCCTCAGGCCCTGTGACCTGAATTGTGGGCGGCGCCTCTGTCATGTGCTGTTTTCTTAAGAAAAAAAAGAAAAAAAAAAAAAAAAAAAAAGAAGTGAATTTATGCTGTAATATGACATGGTATAGCATGATCATTATATTCTTTCATATTGTTGTATATTATTATTATTATTATTATTATTATTATTATTATTATTAAGTTAAAGCAGTAAGTAAGTAATAAACCAATTTTTTAATGAAAAAATAACTACTGCATACTTTGACTCTGCTTTTTTCGCATCAGTTATTGAGCGCCTCAAGGATGCAAGAAAACGAGGAGAGACTGGCTCTTTGCCATCTTGCATCTGCAATCTGATTGGTCGCCGCAGACCCCAAAAGATGTTAAGCAGACCTTCAATGATCAGCTCCCCTTCCTCCTGTTTTAGTCACATAATATCACAAACATTGAGAAAATGCTCTACAAACACAAAATGCCACAAAATAGCATCATGGGTGTGTGTGACTCGCCTCTCTGTGCCGCAGGTGGAGCGAATTTTCCTCATAATAAAGGTTGTAGGTTTTAAGATGTGACAGTAAGTCAGTCCTAAAAATGAAATCACAACTCCTGGTTCAGAGGCAGCTCACTGTCTGAGTGCACTAACTTGAATTGTGGGATTTTCTTGGTAGTTATTAAACACTAATACAGTTTCACAGTTTCATAATGTAAGGAATAAAACAATAAGCAAGATGCATAAAATTATAGAGTAAATTTTAAATCTTACTTGCTGATGAATTTGTTTTCTCCAATCTGCACTGAATTCACAACAGCCATAAGGACAAAACTAACGGCCATGAAACAGAGGGGAGGGGAGGAGAGACAAAAAGGAGCAAAAAAATATCAAATGTGAGAACAATATAAAGCCAGCAATGGACAAAATCAGGGAAAGAAATTTCAATTAAAATTCATGACAGGCCTTTTTCCATGTAGCTCTCTCTAAAGTTGTCGTGAGTGTGTTTTAGTATAAAACAAACACACATATATATATATATATATATATATATATATATATATTGAAAATATATATAGTCAATAAGATTCTTATGGAATTCATAAGTATATTTTCAGTAGTGTATAATTACCTGTAACTACCAAGCATTTTCATAAGCTTAGAATGAGTTCTTTATATCTACACATGTTCACATCAACCGTGCCACCATGTTGTGCCACTACAAATTTTCCAAATTTTGAAAAATGGAGGATCACATATTATTTAGTATGAAAGAAGCAAGGAAGTGTGAATATAAGTATTTGGGAGTACACTACAGGTGACTGATGGCCACCATATGTTCTAATACACACTTAGAATGGGAGGGGTAAGAGGGGGTTATTCAGGTGGTTAAATCCTACATAGTGAACCTTTAAAGCTAGGTCAGGCAGGTCGGCCATCCAATTATTTCATTCAAACTGAATTAAATGACTGGATGGGTTGTTACAACTCTACAATTGCTACAGCTGACAGATATTTTTCATTTGAGTTATTCATAGCTGTCAGGATGTAAAAAGAATTTCAAGAAATATAACAAAAAATGCTTCTAAAATAAATTGCTTACCCTTGCTTTAAACTTGTCCTTTTTTTACAAAATGTTCTCTAAAATAATTCTACTTACTTACTTGTCAGCATCAGCTGCTGTATTTTGCACAGTGATGTGTGTTTGTATTTCCTGGTTGTAAATGGTGCAGAAAACCAACATGACAAAAAAAGCCCTACACACTCTACACACTTCACACACTCCCTGGCCTGCTGAACGCACATTCATGTGATGTGTATTAACAGCATGAATCTACTGTACGTTTTACTTTAGTTCTGCACACACTTTTTGGGTTGATCTGTTTTACACGTTTACTGAAAGAGGAACATGAGTAGAATAATTTTCCGAACATGACACACAGAGTCACTTGAAGTTTAGAGATGAGAGGCAGAAGGAATGAAAGTGTTGATCAAAAGTAGCTATTCTGTAAATGTGAAGAAAAAGGTGATGTTAGTGGTGTTCTATTCCTCCATGTCGTATATTCAGTCCCACCTTTAATCAAGAGGAACCCTAAACGTAAGAAGGACTTTAATACTATATTTCTGTAAAATCTAAAAAGATGGAGGGCACTGGGTAATACTGTACAATACAGGATGTGCTTTAAGGAATATTGTTAAGGTTATTAAGTTTCTACATACACATGTAGTTGTTTAAAATATCAAGGCAGTGAGTGATGGAGCAAGAAGACAGATGGAACGCAGAAGATGAAGAAACTGAAGAAGCAGGTGACTTACTGTGTAGGAAGCCCAGCACCACAAGGAAGAGGAGAAAGGGATTGTGTGTGTGTGTGTGTGTGTGTGTGTGTGTGTGTGTGTGTGTGTGTGTGTGTGTCAGGTACACCAACACAGACCCTTTGAAGAGTGGATTTACCAGGAAGACAAAGTCTGTGTGTGTTGAAAGGAACCCGTGCCCCTCCCTAAAGCAGATCACACAGGAAGCTGAGTGTGTGTGCACTTGTGTTTGGACTTCCTGTTAGCACCGCACTTGCACTGGTGTATATCTGCAATATCCGAAAATTGCACCAGATATACCTTTGAAGTAAAGAAATGCTCCTCTAAGCATAAAAATGCAAATGATCAAAAGTGTTAAAGAAATATAACTGCTCCATATTGGACATGATGACCTTTTGACCTTCATTTGTTATGCGTATACATAAAAATGTAAGAAGCTTGCTGAATGTTGTTGACCCCAGTTTGAGGTTCTGAGAGGAGGGGAAACATGTGTGGAGCCACCTCGTGGTAATACAAATTTGTACGCTTAGAAATTTTTTTATTTAAATTTATCCAAAAGCCCTTTTGTTATTGTTGTCTGACATTTCTTACAAACGAGACAGACTCCTCCCAAATACAACACAGTGGAAATGATGTTAACAACAATATTAACTACATTGTGTATTGCAATAAAAAGTCATAGCAGTAACTGCAGTGTACAGTGGTCCAGAACCTACATACACTGTCTTATGTAAGTGTATTGTATTTAGTGTCACAAGCTCAATCATGCAAATGCTTATTTATTGGTCCAGTTTCATACAATCAGATCAACTCATCAAAACATCAAACAAATAGTCATCTCTAAGGATTCAAATGATTATCAGGTAAATGTTTACATCAGGTCTGGAACAGTCTGATAAATTCACAGTATGAGAATCATATGGCATGTTATTGCAGTTTTTAGTGCATCATGCTATGTACTCACAGCTTCCCATTCTCAAACAGGACATCACATGCTGTGTCACACTGCATTCACACAAAGTCACTAATGCCTCTCCAGCTGCTCCAGCTGTGGGCGTAGCCGTGTGGAAATGGTTTTCCTAAATTGCATCTGTTTCAATTATACTAGAGTTGCACCTTGGACTTTTTTTTATTGTCCATTACCACCTGTTTCTGAAGGAATTTTAATCAATCCCACCCACTCATGAAGGAATTCTGACTATTTCCCTCTGCTCTTCAGGAAATTCTGACCAATCTCATTCACTCCTAAAGGAATTCTGACTAATTCTGTCCACTTCTCTGACTACTCTCACCTGCTCCTGAAGGAATTCTGATAAATCCCGCCTGCTCTTAGAATTAATATTTGTTTGTACCGTTTAACGTACAAACCGTGTAACTTTAAACATACTGTTTAAAGTTGTCTTCAGTGGAATTAGTCTGAGGCTTCAGGATTTTACCAGAACAATGTGGAAATATCACTTTCTCTCATTTAAACCAATTAACAATCTTGCAGCAGTTTAATTTTCTACACTGGTATGGAATAATTGTTACACTGATATATATATCATATATCATATCTCACCATATATATATATATATATATATATATATATATGTATGTGTCAAAAGTTTGGACTCACCTTCTAATTCAATGTTTTTCTTTATTTTTATGACTTTAAAAGAGACTGGATAATGATGGACTGTTGTTTCTCT
>JAQQZX010000009.1:17128968-17141353 GCA_030068355.1 Notoglanidium maculatum
TACACACACACACACACACGCACACGCGCACACACACACACACACACACACACACACACACACACACACACACACACACACACGCACACACACACACACACAGTAGGTTCTCATTTTCAGCACAATTTGAGATTCAGCTCAGAGAACAGAGGACGTGTGTGCTGTGTGCCCTTGACTCTTTGCTCTCTTTATATCATGTCTATCTCTCTATCTTCTTCTCCATCTTAGTGTCTGTCTCTCTGGCTCTTTTCCCAGAACAAAATCTTTAAAAACAGAGTGACAGAGAGGTCAGAGTGACTTTACCATCAGCACAAGATACTCCAAATTAACACACTAATTGACAGTTTAATCAGGTCCACATGCTGTATAGGTCACTTTGTAGATATGCAATTACTGACTGTAGCCCATCTTTTGCAATGCAGTGTGTCAGACTCCCTCTGTTATTATCATTGTTGTTGTTGTTTATCATTTTGAACTGTCTACATATGTCTGTGCCTTCTGTTTTTATGTAGCTATCAATATCATTATTATCTGCATAAATAAATAATACAAATGAGATTAATTACACCAAATAATACTATACATGACTGATAACACACAGTAAATCAAACAATCACAAACAACACATACTTTATATATTTCAGTATCACTGGTATGGAACATTTGTGTATTTGGAAACAAAGAAATTAAAGTCAGGAGCATGAACAAACAACACCCAGAAAAAAAACAGTAAAATATTAACAGTTGCAATTTACCTGCATGACACTGGTTGGTCTGCTCCATGCACTATTAAACTAAATATTCACTAAGAGTTCATCAATGCATCAAATGCACTGATTATATTCTGATCAATAATTATAAATAAAGTTTGCTTTTCACGTAATATTATGACAGGTAAAGGCATGTTTTATTAATGGCAAAGCTAATGAATGCTGTAATGTATATGACAAAATATAAATAGCTCACCTGCATGTTGTGCAACTTTCTTTTTTCTTTCCTTCCTTCTTCCATTTTCTCCATTTCAGTGGTTCATTAGCTGTCGCATTACCTTCCTTTAGCTCTGTGTTTTTGGGGAGTGACAAAGCTGCATGAGAGAAAGGGACAGAGTGAGAGAGAGACTGAAACAGAGAGAGAGAGAGAGAGAGAGAGAGAGAGAGAGATTCTCTAAGTCTGGAACAGTGTGACATAAAGAGGAAGTGTGGGAGTTGAAATGAATATTTTTTACTATACAATGGTAAAGATGTGTAATGCTGTTATATAACATTATTTTTTCACAGACTTCTTCACTGTAAATTTTTAATGATTCAAACAACTTCCACATTAATACATGACCATTGCCCACTAATAACAGATTTATAGATATAACAGATAATATGAAAACACTTGGTTTTAAAATGCTTCTTGGGCGATCAGGTCACAAGTGGACATCTTAGACACATCAACATTTACACACGTGACTATCATGTGTCTCCAAGGCATCCAGTTGACCACCTGTGTTCAGATTTCTGTACTCTGTACATCACTTCTGCTAGAAATTCAACTATCACTATGTTCCATTTAGGAGTAGGCAGCATCTCAGAGTGGTGTTTGTGATCCCGAGACAAAGTTTGTGCCAGTTGAAAACAGATTATTTTTTTACTCTGAAGTGTACTTTGAAGATAGCATCGTGTCTGTCTCTTCTTGGAACAGGTAATCCCATAATTCTGCACTTAACATTACAAAAGTAAAAGTTCACATTTTGCTACAGAAGGGAAAATGAACACTATGTCTGCTAACAGAAAGCGCTCATCGTCTTCTCTCCAGCCTTAACCATTGACAGCCATTGGCTGTCAGAAGTGTTTCTCGGCAATCAATCAGTTTTAAATTACAGACAGATCGATAGCTTGCTCAGCGGGACCATGCTGTCCCATGTCTAGTGTTTCCAAGCCACAGAAACTGTAAGAGGAGACACGTGAACCTTTGAGCTGCCCTAAATTTAGGCCTGAAATGCAGCATGAGACAACTATGAGGAAAGCAACAAGGGGTTGTGGATCATATTCCAGGTCACCTTAGATAAGTAACTGTATAAAAAAAAGCAATTTCAAGATTGACTGATGTACTTTCCACACTCGCATCCAGCTGTGATGGCCGAGAGGTTAAGGCGTTGGACTCGAAATCCAATGGGGTTTCCCCGCGCAGGTTCGAACCCTGCTCACAGCGAGAGGTGCCAACATTTTAAGACTTGATAGATAAGAAGTTGCCCCCTTATAAAAAAATTCTCAATTATAGCCTTATAACTTCCGATGAGTAACGCATGTACTAAATTACCAATAAGTGCTCTGTGAGATTTCTAAAAAGTTGTCAGTAAAACTGTATGGTCACAAGCCCTTGCAAAGCTGTGATATCTGAGAGGTTAAGGGGTTTGACTTAAAGCCTAATGGGATTTCTCCATGCAGGTCTCACAGCAAACGTTTAACACAGTATTACTCTTTAATGGAGTACTCTGTGAATACTGCCTTAACCAAAGAGGTTCTCAGGAAGTACACACACTAGGCTTGATTGCCTTGTACCACAACTTACAGCAATTGTCCCCTGCTGGCCTGTACTTAAGGCTCCAGAGTGCACCTATGCCATCAAGATGCAACTCTCTCGCTTAGCATGACAGAGACTGGTTTTACATTGTGAATTATTTGGAGTTATTTCAGGTGGCCCATGGTCCTCTCACCTGCCGTACAGGTTTATCAATTATGAATTGCTGCATATGGAAATTTTTACCAAAGCAGCTGATATTAAAGGAGGAATTTGCAGCTTTACTTTGTACCTACAATCCATGGTCATTGATAAAGCGAGAACCAGATCCATTAGCCCTAATATACTCCAATGAATTGAAAAGTGCACTTCATAGCTTTCAGACACGATTAGTGATTACACTGTGCGTGAGCCCAAATGAAGCGCTCCTGAGCGCACCTCTTCAAAGTGGTCCAAGTGAACCGCACCTCAGCACAGTACGCAGCGATCACACTGGACAAACAGACCAGTATTTGGGGGTCAAACACTTGGGAGTGGTATGGATCACCTAGTGAGAATATGCTCTCAGTTGCAGCCTCCCGATCATCAATGAGTCACAGTTGTACTCCATTTTGTTCCATTTTGAACAAGGGGTCTACTTTGGAACAGTTCTGCTATTTCTAAAGAGCTATATATAGAGAGCTGATTTCATGGCCAGTGAAGGTGTAGCAGCAGACACTAAGGAAACAGACTGAGAGGTACTGAGAAAATACCACAGTGCTTGTAATTTAGTATTATTAATTGTACAAGATTAGGTAATGCTAGGTAGACTGAGTCCTACTGAATATGGATCAAACACACTTCAAATTGAAGTATGCACATAGTGTAGCAGTGATGGCCATACTCTTCAGCGATCAACCAGCTAAACAATTCTTACTGAGGTCCTAACAATTCCTAATGAGTTCCTAGCTCAGACTTCTTAACTCAGATCCAAACACTGGATTGGTTGAGGTCCAGTAACAACCCCTGAGCTACCCTACATATAGGACTGAAGTTCTTGTAGGGTAAGATAAGACCAGATAAGATTTAGTCAGGCTAGCAATGGCATAGCAGCAGACAGTAAGGAAACAGACCATGAGGTACTGAGAAATGCCACCATACTTTTCCAAATAAACAAGGTAAATATGGAGAAGAAAGGAAAGGAAACAGACTGTAGAAATCCAGCATGCTTAAAACATACATGATTGAGACAATTATATGGATGAATTTAGCGAAATGCAATAACGGTCAACAAAATATGTGGCAAATATGCACATGCACCTTTATGGCTGAGCGGTTAAGGTGTTGGACTTGAACTCCAATGGGGTTTTCCCGCTCAGGTTCGAACCCTGCTCACAGCGTAAGGACCTGTCTTACTCTAAGAACTTGCACCCCTAGCCCGAAAAAAAAAAGAGATATTATATAATATATTATATATATTCTGTCATGATATTACAGCCTCCTAATATTCCATTACCCCAGTTGAACTCTCGAACCATTCTGCACAGGTCTATTTCTTAAGAGAATCTCATCAGCAACCTATTCTCCATTTAGGACTGACATTCTTAGGAAGACACTTTAAAGAAAGTGATACTGAGAGTGGTACTGAGAAAATACTTCAGTACTTTTCTAAGTAAACAATGCAAACATGGAAAAGCCTAATGGAAACCTAATGAAGAAATCCAACCCAAAATTACATTTATGTGATTTAGATCACTGGTTACCAGCCCTATTCCAAGAGCTCCACCTCCCTGAAGATTTTCAACCATAAACATGAAGTCAGAGTATGTAAGTGTAATATAAATATAAGACAGACTTCAACTCCAAGTGAGCGGTTATATACGGACGTTTAGATTATACCACACCAAAACCAAGCATATCTAGAAAATGCTTACACTGTCCAAACCTCCTACATTGTTCCCATCTTATAACAGGTGCAGCAGCTACCCTTATATTTTTACAGCCCCTTTTACATTGAGATCTTGCAATATTGCCCTTATAATGCAGCCTTTCAGTTTACACTCAACCAAAGCTGGGTACGCATGGCACCTGGGGGGCAGCTGTAGGGGGCCTATATGTAACACCCCATAACTGAAGTCTAATTTATATATTTGCATAAAACAACTAAAAGAATTAAAAACATGTAATGGGTTCACTAGCACTTGCTTTATGAAGTTTAACTAAATTTGAAATCAACAACACATTGAAAATTCAATTAATAAATCAACAATTATTAAAAAAAAAGAAAAAAGAGAAAAGAACAAAACAAAAACCTAGCTCACACACACATCTTCACACATTACAAAACGTTTATTAGTGGGTAAGAGAATGAAAAGACCAAATTGGCATATTTACAGATATTTTTTTTTATCTACAAAGTATTGGAATGAGGATGGACAAACTTCTGGAGGATGGACAAAGGGGGGAAAAAAAGAAGAAAAAAAAAATTGACAGAATATGAGCACATGTACATGTGAACTTCACTGTTAGGACAGTCTGTGTCTGATTCCTGATCTGAGAGCGAAAGAACTGTCGATATGCACCAGCTATGGGGGGCATAATTGGAACTGAAGTGGATGATGTGATAATTCAAGATGACTCCTCATCAATTTTAGGAGCCAGGTAGTACTTGATGTGACCCATATCTGCAATCTTGTACTCCACCACTGAAAGAAGGTGAGGAGAAAAAAATAAACAATGAAATGAAATGAATAAAAACAATCAGGAATTATAAATTACATATCATGCATTCTATAAAGTGGGTGGAAGTGCAACCCATAGCTTTGTTTACGAATGGAGATTGAAAATTAAACCAGGTAATTTAACATACAGATATGTAAAACCTTTACAAGTGATTACGCATCTTACCGAGTGGAATATCTGCAGACATGCTGAGTGTGACAGTCTTGGAAAGAGGCGTGGCCTTTGTGAAGAAGTTCAAGTAGTTCAGAGCAAAAATGAGCTGGACAGGTTCATTCATCTCGATCGTCACCTAATCAGACGGGAGGAAAACGTGTCACAAGCATAACAGTACGAAAGATATAAACATTATAGAAAACCTCCCTTAAACGTTTATATATACACATGTATAAATGACTCACAGCCTCGTCCTCTTTGTCCACGTTGCTGGTTTGGGACAGTTTGATGTTTCCAGTTCCTAGTTCACCGCTTGCAGAGAACTTAACTCCATCTTTAGCACAGGAAATCATCACAGCGTCTCCGATCTGAGACAGATCCCTGCAAATCCGGGCAAATTCACCTGAGGGCATCTTCACTACACAGCTGTACTCCTGCTCCTACAAAAACAAAAGAATAACATTCACTTACTGAACATGTGGCAAAGAAGCTGCTGTTTGATTCTCTCCAACAACCATGTTAAGCAGCACTGGTTCTTCAAACAAACTCTCTTTCCCAAGCACCCAAATAGTGTAGTTAATGTGCTTGTAATCGAGAGTTATCCATGTCACACAAGAACATGCACCCAGTTAAGTTCAGCTTTCCACTGTTTACATTTACAAGAGATCTGGGAAACCGTCAGTCTGATTTATTAACACTTACTGGAATTCCAAGCTGCTCCACATCCAAGTCCATCAACTTCATCTCATAATCAGAGACTTTCTCCTGATCTGAAAAGATAAAAGTTCCAGAATTTATCAGAATGCTCACAATACACAATAATATGTGAATGTTAAACGGATTATACAGGACACAGAAGTGAACATAATTTATACCCATGACGATATCAAAGTTATTACTATACATCTCTGCTTGAGAAGGTCAGAAGTGGACTAACAAATTCATTAAACAGTAACTCACTAAGAGTCTCGAAAACCAGAGCCAGAGAGTCTGCGTGGTCCTCTGCTCTCAGTGTAATGATGTCCTCGTTCCCAGCACACTTCAAGATCTTGGACATACTGGTAGAGAAAAGCAAATGTATAAGGTACCATATTAACTACAAACATAACAGACTCTTTACCTGATGAGCAACACCACGTACAATGTTCGAGCTGAACAGAACAAATTGGTGCTATTCGTACACTTATGGTAATTGTCTGTCTGATATTTAGAAATAATTGCTTTTGAATTTAGTAGTTAAAAAAATAAACAACTGTTAGAGAGAAAATAGTTGTCACGCTAAAAGAACTAGCCAACCTCCAGTGATCGAAGGCTTAGTTAATTTCCTGTTAACGCCTTTACCTTGCCCTTAAACAGGGAAAACACAATGTTTAACAGCTGACAAAGAAATGTCAAGCATATAAAAAAAGATTGCAGTTGACAGGCTACATTAAAAGGAGTATAATAATTCAACTAGAAACAACATTCAACACAGAAACCTGCGACCATTGTTTCATTCCCCCCTGCATCGTGCTTGGGACATTTATTGCCTTGTACTTGTGTCTATGGCCTTTTTTTTAACATTTTGACTTTTGCTGACAAAAACCCCCACCTAATTTTGACAGATTATCTTAATTTTACATTATGTAAGAATTCCTAGTAGGAGCAAACAAGCTATCTTAATAATCCGAATTAAAAAAAAAAGTCATCTCAGCGTCTACAATTAAAGCTAAACACAGCCACTGAATAAAAATGATGCTTCCTGTTTGTTAGCAACTAAGCTAGGACATTCTGCAGCGCGCGAGTTAACTTTCCCGCCAACAGCGGGATCTGCGCGCGAAAATGACGTCACACTCGGCGCACAAAAAAGAAGCGCGGGTTTCCTCGTGCCCATTCGCTCGACTTTTGGACTTAAAGATGGATTTATCGCGTTAAAACGAACACAATGAAGATTTGTGTGCAATACAGCGAGTTGTACATTTATAAGAACGATATAATCACAGAATGACTAAATGCGTCACGTGCAGCGCACGGACATGTAAGAACATGTCCGCCATGTTCAAGAAAAGTTACAAAACCTTTTATAACGTCGCTCCAGAACATGAATGGCATGCAATTAAGGACAGTAGCACCACTACACACGCGTCTGTGTATATTTGTGCTCAGTGTGAAGTCTGACCTGCTGAGGTTGACCCCCATGGCGAGGTTCCTGTCACAGCGGTAGGAGTCGAAGCCGTCGCTGCGCAGTGTGAGCTGCACCAGGGACACATGAGACGAGTCCATGCTCTGCAGAGAGATTCCCGACGAGCTCACATCCCAGCACGCCTCGGTGATCAGATCCTTAAGAGCTTCCAGCACCTTCTTCAGGATGGAGCCTTGAACCAGCCGGGCCTCAAACATTTCTGCAGGCGTTTTTTTTTTTTTGTTTGTTTACTGCTACAACACAAACTAATATTTAAATACACAACTAACTAAGTTAGCACGTCTCCGTGATGCTCTGGCTCTTGATATCTGCGTGAAATCAGATCAAGAAGCGCACCTTTTCTCTGATTTAGCTTTGTTTCAAATGCCAACAAAAGGGGCGCGCGTGACAACTCCTGAACCTCAGCCACTCCGAAGTGCCTCTGCGCGCGCTTTCCTTCTACTTTTGATAGAAATGTCCGGCGCCGGCTCTCCCTGCGTCACTTCCGTTTCCGCTTCGCCTTCACTCTTGCTCTTTCACGTCGCACAACATGACCGTGCACTTTTCCTATAATAATATAGGAAATATATGTATATTTATTTCTTTAAAATTATTCTAAAATAATTTTTAGAATCAGTTCTACTTCCGGACGTAAATATAAACCGGATATTTTCGGAAATTATTATACAGACTTTTTAAAATGTTGAACAGAACAAATGTGGACCTTTTCATCAACTGATCAACTGATTCGCAGAGTGTGAAAAAGACTACAGCGACTACAATGTGGGTTTCTGCCTAAACGGCGCGTGAGGGGAAGGAACAACAAACCCCATAAAGCATTGCAGATGACGTCACCGACTCGCTTCCCTCCAATTTTCAAGCAGCGTTTGTGACAATGCATTTTATCTTTAACAATATATTACTCGCAAGTGATTTGTAATAACTGTATACATTATGTTTTTGAGATACGGTTTGGTGTTTATATATAAATACTTTTGTTTTACAGTTTACAAATCAGATACCGCTGTCTCATCCGGGTATTCACGCTACGCAATACCAATACTGGCCACACGATGTCGCTGTTTTCCATGTATAACCCGGTCTCAATATAATATTTTATAAGATTATATTAGTTTATTTTAGATTTAATAATTAAATATATAGATCCTTTATTGAACCCCAGCACCTTTCCATCTTAGTCTAAGATTTTAAATAGGTTAAAATATTGAAGCTGAAGACTGAAGGTCTTTGCAAATTTATGTATATTAAACCTAAATCATTCATTCTGACTTGATATACTACAGATTTTGAGTTCAGTACATGGTAGCTAGAACAACGGGATTCAGCTGTACTTTTTGATTGGGTTCATATTTGCATTATGTAAGATGCCACTCAGTGTGGGGTCTGTGAGCAGAAATCACAAAACATCATCTATACGTCTTATCAATTAAGAGTCACAGGGAAGCTGGAGTCAATCCCAGCTGACTCCAGGTGAGAGGCAGGGTTCACTGTGGGCAGGTCACCAATCTATCACAGGGCTAACACAGAGCCAAACCTCCATTCACACTCACATTCAGATCTATGGGCAATTTAGGGTAGCCAGTTGGCCTAATCCGTATGTCTTTGGGAGGACATCAGAGCACCCAGAGGAAACCCAATCCTCTCAGACACGGAGATAACATGCAAACACCGCACAGAAAGGCTCCAGTCAGCTGGCAGGTTTGAACCCAGAACCTTCTTGCTGTGATGCGAGAGTGCTATCCACTGCACCACCATGCCACTACAACTCGTCATATTTATTAATGAATTCCACTTATTATATTTATTAGTGAATTTCAGTTTCATTGAATCCAAATCTCAATAACTCAAGAATATAAATATAGTCTAGGCTACTTGGACCTAATGTAATCTCTCTATGGCTATAATAAATTGGCAAAATATTCTTGTGCACATTTAAATAACGTTCATGAAATAAATATTGTGCCGAGGGGCTCAGTGGAATTTATTTTACAGTTGAAAATGGGTCCCTGGCTACAGGAAATGTGAAATATTTCTGTATATAGTGTGTACTCTCCAAAGCCAAAGTTTCCCTAATGCTGAAGTTACAGGAAAAAAAAAGTATCTTGGTTTACAAAAAGTTTCAAGTGAAGTCAAGTGGCTTTTATTGTCATTCCAATCATATATGAGTGATACAGTACATACTGAAATGAGACAATGTTCCTCCAGGACCATGGAGCAACATATAATACAACACAGTTTACAAAAAGTTTCTGTGGCTGTGGTTTGTTTAAAGCCTAAAATTAAAGTAGTCCAACACCCATGAAATAACATGCAAATACTCCTCATGGGGATCTGAGCACATGAGCAATGAACATTATATTTCACCTCATTCCCCTTGGAGGCGTGTCATCGCAGCGGTTGTTTTGTCATTTCATCCAACTCTGCTGTAAGGGTCTGTAACCTAATCCATGCTGAGAGTTAATGATGACCTCAGCGGGATTTCTCTGCTCGGTTCCATGACTCTCTCCAGCTGTGGGAAAGTCCACTCTCTAATCCGTGGATGGATGAGCTGAAACATACTCGTGCATCTAAGGGTGAGGAAATTTTGTGTCCAGTGTTTGGGAGTATTTCTATAGATGTGTCTTATTAGATATTAATTATAAATGAACCTTTATTCAATAGTTTGTTCAGGCAGAAACATTTCTAATAAAGTACATATGGTCCACATATTCAGGAACATGTTACAGTGTCAGCTTTTACATCCCAACTCAGAGACAATGCAGCCTGCAAGTACATGGTGGAGATGTATGTGAAAGTGGAATCTAAAAGGGGACGAGAGTTCAATGACATTTCACACAAATTCCCAGCATCAAGTTATTTACCACATAGCAAACACAGACAAAGCCATAATTAATACAACACGAACACAAAAACAAACAAATACAGAGAACGCACATGGTTACTGCCCTCATTTTCAATCATACTTGGTTGCATCATGACCTTACTTATGTCCATGGTTACTAATTTGTTCTGTTTTTCTCCAATACTGTAATCGACATCACTTTTGACCATAATTTCCTTAGATGACAAGTAAGCTGTAGATTAATGGACCCATGAACTTAAAAGCATTTACATAAGCACTTATTTAAGGCTTAGACTCATATAAAAAGTAGTGGAGCATTTTTATAATAATAATTTCTACTCTGTGCTGGATGTGTTGTACTCTCTTACCTACTTAGTCTTTTTTTTTTTTTTTTTTTTGGAAAGCTCCTCAAGTAAGAGCCTGCAGTTTCGATGGCGTTTAACTGTCAAAAGAAATAATCTGCAAAAAAAAAAAAAGAAAGAAAATTAACAATCACAGCTATAAGTTTAATCATGCCTGAGATTTAGTTATTTAAATTCCTTTAATGTTCCTAAAAGTTCCATCTGGAAATGTGTGAGCCTTTTGTTGCCATTCTTTGGAAGCTGGAAATAAAAGCAGGAAATGATATTTATAGTGAGATAAAGCTAAAAGGAAGCTGAGCTCATATGGCTTTCCCAAACAGGAGTGTGCTGATAATCTGTTGAATGTAGCACCATAAGTATTTGCACAGTGACACAATTTTCATATTCTTGCCTCTGTGTACCACCACAATGGATTAAAAATAAAACCACTGTGCAAATACTTATGAGCATAACTGTATATAACAATATCTCAATATTCAACACACAATATTGTTGCAAATATACTGTCACTAGTTTTGTGTTACATGCAAGAAGAGGACGGATTAATTAAACAATGTTTTCATAAGTTATTTATTTTAACCATTATCATTTTTAGAACTGTTTTATTTTATTTTTTTTTGTGGGTGTGTGTGTGTGTGTGTATTTTTTGCTATACATTAACTGCATCAGACCACTTTGTCTAGCTGCCAGACTTTCTTTGGCTTGATGCTTTCCAAATTCATTTTCATCCATAAAACTAGAGATAATATGCCACTTCAACTCTAACTAGAGTAAACAAATCTAGTAATTTTTTGTGTCTTTAGTTTGCATTATAGCTATGTAACAAATGTAGCTAAGCAGAAAGAGAAGACAGCTCTATGCAAACTGCATGCCTAAATCATTGCCTCAAACGACACTATTGGAATCAGTAGCCCGGTTTCCATTGCAGTTTTGCGCGGAATGGCAGCAATATTTAAAAAATTTTAGACAAAACACAATTGTGAATGGTCTATGTTTCCACTGAGTGATGTTAAGCTTTAAAGCTGGGTTTTCTCCTCTTCAGACAGCTCTTACAGAGCACTCTTTTTTCAGAAAGGTAGCATTTTCATTGGCTCTTCAGGTCATGTGACTTGAATGCGAAAAATGTGTTTCTATTTAAGTTTTGCGAAATATTGCTTTATCAAATTGTTTGAAAAACCACCTCACGCCAATGTAAAACTTTTTCTACAATATTTGAAATGCACAAATATACGGAATACATGTGTCTTTTTAGTTTGCAGTTTCAAATTGTACATTAAGAAAGAGGTTCTTGAACTAGCTGAATGAATTGGATTAAAGAAATTATATATATATATATATATATATATATATATATATACTACTAGGGATATTATCATCCTAACAATTTCTAACAGAAAATTTCAGCTCCAAACGTTGGGCCACACCTCCTACCTAAATCTGAGGAGTGACACCAGTCCATTTTTTAAATACCACAGCACATTTTATTTCTCATTTCTATAACACCAGATCTAACCCTAAATCTGACAGTAGTTCAATAGATGCGGGGTACACCCTGGGCAGGTCGCCAGTCCACCACAGGGCCAACACAGACAAACAGCCACACACGCTCGCATTCAC
>JAQQZX010000009.1:17145857-17167850 GCA_030068355.1 Notoglanidium maculatum
GTAAAGAGAAACAACAGTCCATCATTACTTTAAGACATGAAGTGTCTTTTAAGTAATAAAAATAAAGAAAAAAAAACCATTGAATTAGAAGGTGTGTCCAAACTTTTGACTGGTAGTGTATGTATTTTATTTTTATGTTAATTTTATTGACTTTTTATCCCTGATTTTCTCCCAAATTTAGCCATGGCCAATTCCCACCCATATTTATTGATTAAAAAAAAAGAAGAAAAAAAAAGCTTTAATTAGTTTGGTTAACGTGCTGTTTTTAAATGTGCCTTATAATTAAACCTTGGCTTGTAAGGATGACGTCAAGTATAGAGAAAGCAATGTCCAAAACAGTAAAACACTTCACATGCACTCCTATTTGCTCCTGAAACAGTTAGGAGACTTAAAACGCCCTCCCGCCCACTCTTTTCCAGTCTCCCCCTTTTCCTTTCTGACAGTCAACAGGAAGACAGTGCCGAGCCTGCCAAAAAGACAAGAGGGAGAGAGAGAGAGAGAGAGAGAGAGAGAAACAAACTCCAAACTCCAGGTTCACTTCACTCAGCCAGAGCAAAAAAGCAAGAGGAGACCAGAGACCTGCTGCACGTGAGAGGGAGACAAATAGCATCCCTAAGAAGTTGCACGCGAGAAAACCAATCTTAAAAAACAGACCCGATGTCTAACAAGCATCCCAAACCGGAAAAAACAGAAAAGCCAAAAATGGCGCAGCGACTCAGCCGCGATCTGACCTGCTCAATCTGCCTGGACATATTCAAGCAGCCCGTGTCGCTCCCTTGCGATCACACATTCTGCCAGCCCTGCATTACCAACTACTGGAGCGGCGGCGTCGGCGGCACGCGCGCAACCGGCCAACCTGCAGCCGGTTCATCCGGCTCGTGCCCTCAGTGCCGAAAAGTTTTCCCCGGTCAGAGTTACCGGCCCAACCGCATAGTGGCCAACATCGTGGAGAGCTACAGCCGTGAGATCGAGGAGGAGAGCGCGAGCACCGCGAGCAGCCCTCCGAGCTTCGCACCGCGCTGCGCGCGACACCGCGAGGAACTGAAGCTGTACTGCGAGGAAGAGCACGAGCTCGTGTGTCTCGTCTGCGCAGTTTCTCAAGAGCATCGGTCTCACGCGCTGGTGTGTGTGGACGAGGCGGAGCAGAAATACAGGGTGAGGAGAAGCACAAGTGCCCTTATTGTGATAGCACATAAACGGTACACTCCTATCACTAACACACTGTCAGTTGTTGTGATTTAAAAAAAAATTAAAACTCAAGATCCATGCATTCATCTTCAGTGAGGACTACATCCTGGTCAGGGCTGCGGTGGATCCGGAAACACTGGGCGTGAGGGCGATAATTCACCTAGGATGGGACTCCAGTCCATCTCATGGCACAGTGCACATACACATTCACACCTAGGGGCAATTTAGCATAGCTGATCTGCCTACCTGCATGTTTTTGGTCAGGTGGAGGAAACCAGAGAACCCAGAGGAGACCCAAATAGACACAGAGAGAGCATGCAAAACTCAAACTGGGGACCCTGGTGCTATGAGGCACTTGAGGAAGTGTGTTAACTGGTATTGACTTAGTTAATACACATCTCTCCGTGTTAAGTGTTTATCATCCCAATTGCTCTCAGAACACATCAGAATGCACAGTACTACTTTTGGTCACATTTTATTAGAACACACTACATTAGGATTGAGTTATGTTTTTGAACTGCACTGTAATATCTTATACATTCTCTTTAAAAGGACTGAGTACTGAACAGATTTTTAGAACAGGGAGCTGGAAGAGACGGCCTTGCTCTGTGTGCTCCACACATCGCTCTGGTATTGCATTGCCTCCAGCAAGCACTGCTTTAGGGTTCTCAGTTCGATTGTGAGATCGGGTTCCTGTCCTTGCATGTTCTTCCTGTGTTCACATGGTTTTTCGTTGGGTTTTCCTGATTCCTCCTACCTCCCAACAACGTGTCAGTAGCTGGATTGGCAACACTAAGTCGCCCCAGGTGTGAATGTGTGTGTGCATATGTGTTCATCTGAAGATGAATGAAGGATAACTGGTGACTGTAGGTATAAAGGCCTGACTGTACTCCAAAACAAAGCTAGATGGCAGGCCAAACAAGGAAATGCTTGGCGCACAACAAGGCTTAAGCCATTTCATTACAACCTGTATGTTATAAATGATATCCTGAACAGCTCATAAGTATCAACATTGAACTACAATTGCTCTGAAATGCTGGTATCTGGTCTGATCTACTAATGTATTTTTAGCCATGAACACATGTCCACTGGTATGATGCCGATCTTGCACGGAAACACAAGATAAAACTTGTCTCGAAGCATGCTGACTGTTCTTCGTAACTCATGGATGCATGCACAGAGGATGTTACTACTGTATTAGTATAGCATGCTGGCTGATACATAGCAGTATGAAACAAACATTAGACAGTTAATGTGAGAACAAGATATTCTACCACAAGTCAAGTGGAAGTTACGAAACAGTGAGTCAAAGTCTAGTTTGCCAAAACTAGCATCACTAGTGATCAGCGTCGTTTCTGATTTTCACCAATGTTATGACTCGGAATAATGCAAATCTTGTAGCCCATAATCTCCCTCCAACCAAAATGCTAGCATACCTGCTGTTCCATATGTTCAGAACATGGAAGTGAAGAAGGTGTTGCAGACATGCCTGGGCAAGGCATAGCTGATGCAAGTGAGATTAGTGAGGTTCTACCTAAAAAAAACAAATATAGCTAGGTGATAATGATTGTGTGCAATGTCAGATACAGATACTAGAATGATTCAGAGTGAAATTAGGTCAGAGTATTATATGATGCAATAGTAGATTTAGTATGATAGTAGTTTCAGGGGTGTGGTTGGTAAGCAGAGAGCTTTTGCTACGGGGCCCAAAGAGGGTTTTTGCTTAATCCAAAGAACCAAGCAAGTCTACATCTGAGTGTTATAGATATGAATCTATACCCAAAGAGGGTTTTTTGCTTAATCCAAAGAACCAAGCAAGTCTACATCTGAGTTTACATCTGAATGTTTACAGTTTACAAAGTGCATGGGTGGTTATTATAATCTTCCCTAGAGAAGGCAAATTTCCCTATTTTTTCTCATCTTTCAGCTGCTCTACAGCATGATCCATTCTTAATGTCTCCAGCTTACTATTACTTTCTGTCACATTAACCCAGAACACGTCTTAAAATTTTATAGGAATATGGATGTTTAATCCATAATGGATTGATAATTTATAGTAAAATATTGCTTATCTTAGGTATGGCCAATATAAACATTACTGATGGAAACAGAATTGCAAAAGCTCTTCCCATGCCTAGGACCTCAGGATTACTGGGTTTCGAGGCAGATGTCACAGGACTACTGATAGGTGGAACTGGGTTTACCAAATGACTAGAGAGCGAGGCTGGGATTATCTGGCCACTAATAGTGAAGACAGGGACCACCAGAACACTTGGAGGTGAGGCTGGTGTTGCACAATTACTATGAGCCAAGGCTGGGACTGCAGTCCTGTTCTGTTAGCATGGGACTCAAGTTACACGCCGAACTCCGTTGTTTGAGTTGGATCATCCAAGACTCCCATAAATGGTAAAGTCTTCTTGATCATACACATCTGAAGATGAATGAATAGATCATGCCCTGTCATGGGTTTGGGTGTCAGTAGCATTGGTGCTGGAAGAGAAGATAGAACTAGAGGTGGTAAGAAGGATTCTCAAAGCCTTTTGTTTTGGCTATTTCAATCATCGGTATTAGAATCCATTTCTGACGTCAGAACTTATAAGATCTGACAGATGAATCCATATTCTTATCCTAAACAGGCCGAGTAGATAGTAAATGAAAAGACACAGAACTAAGGACAAGGTCAAATCGAATGTCGCTCTAGGGGAATCATTTGTAGAAGGTTCTTTACAGAAGCCTAAAACAGAGTGCGTCCTTGTTAGAAAGGGTTCCAAACTAGAGCCCTTTCAGGAAGCTAAGAACCCTTAACTTGAACCTAATAAAGAATACTTGAAGAAACATTCCTCTAAAAGCGTAGAAATCTCTCAGCCATAACTAGAAAAAACTAATAGACTAGAAACTCAGAAAAAAAACAGCTCTCACATCAGAGGTGTGCTATCTGATTGTGTTCACCTGTTTTTGTAAGTGCTTGATTAGTTTCCCATTTACATCATGTTATGTCTGAGAATCTTGACGAAGTCTTATCAAGCTTTTCATGTCTGTAAATTTGAGCTTTAGCTTCCTTTGTTACTGAGTCGTGTTTCCCATGTTGGTAAAACGTGAAACATTTTGCAAGCATGCTAGACAAACAGAAGGGTTTAGAGATTATGCTTTAACTAACAAGAGACTAGACTGACCAGTATTAGATATGACCAAGAACTGGGGAATACCAGAATGTGAACAGTGAGTAAAACATCTGGCTCTATGGAAATTTTGATCAGTCTTTTTGCATTTAATCAGAAGTCACTAAACAGTTCGGCCACAGCACTTCAGGCAGAGCTTAACACGGCACTGGAGTGTGAGAGAGAGACTGAGGATGAGGTGAAGAAACTGAAGGTAAGAGAAAAAGGATTAAAGAATGAAAGAATTTTTCAAAACAATGATCACTGACCAAATGAATGAAGAAATATGCCACAGATTTGACTTAGTACCTTTTTTATTTTTTATTGTTGTTCATTAATCTGAGTTATAACTTTGAGCCTTATTGTACTGTTGTGTTGCAGGAACACACTGCGGACCTCAAGCAGCGCATCGAGGCTCAGTTTAGTGACCTCCACCAGTTCTTGTATCAGGAGGAGAAAATGCTGCAGGTGAAGCTGAAGACAGAGGAGCGGCGGGAGCTGATCCGCCTGGACGAGCACAAAGCACTGCTGTGTGTGGAGATATCACGACTGCGGCGTGCCCTCTCGGAGATCGAGGAAAAACTGAGAGAGCTTGATCCATACACACTTCTGCGGGTCAGTCCGCATGACAAACAATCGTTATATGGTGTTTGACACGGTGATAAATAATGACAACAAGGGTACATTTTCATTGCTTAAAGTAATCATGAAACATAGTTAAGGTAAACATGAAACATAGAAACGTAAAGAGTTCATTATTACTGTCACTTAATGATACTAATTGGTCATGTTACTGTCAGTCAGTAAGAAAGTACTGCTTTAGGCTTACACATTGGGGACAGATTAAAGGAAAAACCAACATAAAGTGTGTTAGTAAGGTGTTGGGCCACCACAAGTCACCACCATCTCCAGTTTTTCCTAGAAACTCCAAGTCTTTGGGGCTGTACTGGAGAAAAGAACACCATTCTTCCAAAAGATTGGAAGTTGGTGTTTTAATGATAGTAATGGAGAGTGCTGACTAATACGTCACTCCAGAATCTCAAAAAGTGTTCAGTTGGATTGAGATCAAGCAAGTGTGAAGGTCATATCATATGATTTACATCATTTTCATCCTCATCAAAACATTCCCATACTCTATATAGTGTCCTGAACCTATTTCTTGTTTACCAAATGTCCTTTGTTCATGGTTTCCTGTCCTTATTAACCTCTCATGCTTGTAAATACATACCTATTTGTCACTGTAGTTACTGAATAATTCATAGCATTTACTACATAATGTGCTGTAAGTTAAATAACCGAATATTAATCTAGGATTTTACTGACTCTTTTTGCTTCAAGATGAATAACTGAATAATAAGTGTGGACTTTAGGTTGTTAACTCATGCTCCCATGATTCCACCTGTTTCTTATTTCCCACTGACTTTTTTTCTTGTATAGTTCTTTCCAAGTCCTGTGTGTTTATGCAGTAATTTAAAAATGTTGGTTTTCTAGAGGCTAGGTCTTTGGTTTTTCCCTAGTCTTCTCTAACTCCTGGTTTGTTAGTATAGACCTCTGTTTGACTGTGTTCACGTCTTCCCCTGAGCCCAACTCTGAAATTGGTAAACGCCCAAGTAGAACTCCTGCATATGGGCCACATTGCTGTCATGAGTCATCCATGTTACAAAAATACTTCTTTGTAGTCCACTCAGACTTTTGGAGTTGAATGCATGCTAGAGACCTGAGGGACAGAAGGGGAAAAAACGCTTTACAAGGAAAAGGCAGGAATTAATTAAGTGATGTCACTCTCTATCCTGATGGAGGAGATAAAACTGTGTAGCCGAGTGCAGCACGCCAGGGGGATTTCCAGAGCGGGACAAAGTGGGGGTGGAGATTTGGAGTGGGGTGATCTCATGTGGAAAGACTTTAACCTGTGCCAAACTAATCAGAGCTTTTACTTCCTTTTTTCTTACAGAACATTAAGACTCTACTTCAAAGGTGAGAGAAAGCTCCAGGGATAAATTACATTTTTGTATTTATTTTTGTACAATAATTTGTTGTGGATTTTCCTAAATCCTATTCTTATATTAATTAAATTATATTTTAAATCATATCCCAAGTACACGCTTGGAAAAAAGGATTAAATCAAGGATCCTTAAGAGTACTTAAGCAATTCAAATGCCAGGTTTAAGGTTCTGTGTAGAATCCTATGTGTTTACCTATAAGAACGGGTTCAAAGTAGAACCTCTTTAGGAAGCTGAGATCACTTAACTGACTAAACTTTTTTTTTCCTAAGAGTGTAATGTGCTACTTTATTTATATTGCATGTACAGTGACACTGCACTATTTCATTTTGATTCCTCTTCATGTTGTATGTTTTATGGGAAAGTTTTTTACAACTAATTTCTACCCAATTGCTGTGCTGCACCGTTAAATCCATTATTGAAATAAGAAAGGAATATAGCATAGCCATGACTCTGCCCAGAGAAGGCCATACAACAAAAGTCAGTGACTTGTTAATGAGTGCATTAGTTATAGAAGCAACAAATAGGCCAAAGATAGAGCTGAAGGAGCTGGAGAGATGGTGTAAGCCATTCACAGGGTAACCATAGCCTGGACATTCCACAAACTGAGTTTTACGGAAGTCTAATGAGCCATATGAGTTACCATTTGGAGTTTTCCAAATGGCAGGTTGGAGACCCCAGGTTGAAACCAAAACTGAGCTTTTGGGCATTGGAGCAAAGTGCTACAGGTGGTGGAACTCCAGCACTGCTCATCACCCTGAGAAACACATCCCCACAGTGAAGCATGGTGGTGGTAGCATCATCTTAACCTTGGCCTCTTGGTTGCATCTCTAGTTAAAACTCCCTTTACCCACTGCAAGCCACTGTAGAACAGTTTGTCTGGTTTTCTACCTGTCTATCTAGGTATTTCTGTTTTTCTGAAATCTGTATTTCACACAATTTTGTTATCTACTCTGTCTCAGGCAGCCACTGAAGTTTGAGAAACCATCTCTGACGCCACCACAGCTGTGTGAAGGTCGATTTGCTGGGCCGCTTCAGTACCGTGTCTGGAAATCTCTCAAAGGCAGCCTCTATCCAGGTTTCCCTCTACTGTGCCATTGTTCTGTCCCATTGTATCAGCCTGCTGAGTTAGCTAGCAAGTTAGCTAATGTGTGCTTAGCTATTTCAGCCATGTGATAAGCTCAATTATTTTGATTGGCTGATCAAATTTTAAGTCAAACAGTGCTATGATTGATTTCTTTTTAAATATAACATATTTCTGAGTGAGACAGCCTAGCATTTTGCTTGTGTAAATGTCATTTTGTCCTTCCATGGATTATTCTATTACAAAAATGAGTATACTTAGAAGAAAACCAATTCTTTAAGATTCACAGGGTTAGTTAGTAGTTCAAGCTTTCAAAAGCAGCTTCACTTTGAATCGTTTCTCAAAGGGAAGGTTTTTTGTAGAGTTCTAAATGAACAATTTTAGGGACAAATTGAAGAAGTCTTTATATTTACATTTATGTCATTTGGCAGACGCCCTTATCCAGAGCGACTTACATATATCTCATTTGTACAACTGAGCAGTTGAGGGTTAAAGGTTAAGGGCCTTGCTCAAGGGCCCATCAGCGATAGCTTGACAGTGCTGGGATTTGAACTCACGACCTTCCGATCACTAGTCCAATGTCTTAACCTTTAAAATTTTTATGCAGTGCCTTCAGCCATCACATTCAACTCAAGCACAGCGAACCCATGGCTGAGCGTGACCCCGTCTCTCACCTGTGTGCGCTACCAGACCTTCAACAGCTCTGCACGTGACAACCCGCAGCGCTTCGATGCCGCTCTCTCACTGCTCGGCAGTCAAGGATTCACCCACGGGTGCCACTACTGGGAAATTGAGGTGTCAAGCAGTGCTGTGTGGACGGTGGGCGTGGCACGAGAATCTGTCTCCAGGAAAGGTGTCATCAAAGCTCTGCCAGCCAACGGCTTCTGGACCGTCTCGCTCTCCTATGGCGTACAGTACATGGCAGGGACGTGGCCTCCCACTGTCCTGTCCTTGCATGAGCAATTGGAGCGTATCGGTGTGTACCTGGACTATAAGAGAGGCCTTGTGTCGTTCTACAATGCTGAAAGCATGACGCACCTTTACACGTTCCGCGACACCTTTAACGAGACGCTCTATCCTTACTTCAATCTCGGCTTTCTAGATAAAGTGCACGAGAATGAGCCACTTAAAGTGTTCATGCCCAAAATATGAGCCTGAATGTGGGTGCTAATACTAAAATGAGTTTAGTGTATGGTTCAAAACCTTGAGTGCACAACAAAGGGATGTTTTAGTGAATCAATTATCAAATCACGAATTCTTCTCAGTGTGGTATTATTCAGGAATCTATTGTTTAAACTGAAGCCTCCTGTTCATTTCTTGTTTTTTCAAAGTCATTTTGATTTAAGAAACTTGGTCCATCAAGTTTGAATCCTGATGATGCCGCAGCTATCCGTGGCCGGGAGCCCAAGAGAGCAAAATTGGCCATGGGACGCCTCAGGGAAGGAGGCGTGGCATACTCTGTCTCCCCTATCAATCATAGCAACACTAGTGGATGATGGGCATCAGTGAGCTCATTCATGCAGAAGGAAGTTGATAGCGCTTTCCTCCGAGTGTGTTACATTACTCCCTGACATTTCCTGAGTAGCAGGTGGGTGCCTTCACTTGCCTCAGAGGAAACAAATGATAGCCTTTGGCCTTCAGCTGTTGTGTGATAGCGGAGAGCTGGAGGTGTGGGAATTGGCTTAGATTAAATTAGGCAGAAAGTCAGGGAAAAGAAAAGGGGAAAAAATATATATATATATATATTTATACACACACACACACAGGAGTAGGTTTTTTTTTTTTTAAACCTAATTGTTTACCAAGCAACTATGATTTAAAGTATGATTTATGATTTATAGTATGATTATGAATATGAGTTAAAGCCGTGCCTGTGACAAGCAGACAAAAAAATCTGCTCAGGCACCCAGATTACTGATTTGTCAACCTCCGTAGTTAAACCTTGGGGGATGTGAAACTCTTCCATGTTTACCTGGAAGGAAACACAGAAGCTGGATGGAAAGTAAATGTGAAAGAGGGACTAAAGATGAGAGTGTAGAGAATAGAGGATTGGTCCAAGAATTTGACTACAGGCAGTAATTTGGGTTTGATGCTTTATTGTATCATCAATAATTTCCTTAATATTTAGAAAATTTACCACTAGTGACTATTTGTCATTTAAATGGTAGTGCTCACAGACTTTTGGACCTCATAGTAGACCAGGCTGGACCTGGTGTAGATGTGGATCTTCCATAAAACTGTAGATTCTTGATCATTTTTGTGGGGGGGTTTTTGTTGGTTTTTTTTTTCTGCACTCAGTGTATATCTGGATTATACACTACATGTATACACTACATGTATGTCAAATGTTTGTGGACACGTGACCATCAGACCCATATGTGCTTTTATAACATCTATTTCCAGATTCAGTGCCCCTTTGTTGGTATAACAACCTCCACTCCTCTGGGAAGGCGTGGCTGTGGATATTTGTGCTCATTCAGCCATAACAGCATTAGTGAGCTCACATACTGATGTTGGGTGAGGAGGTCTGGGGTGCAGTCGGTGTTCCAGTTCATCCCAAAGGTTTTCAGTGAGGCCAGGGTTCCGTGCAGGACACTCGAGTTCTTCATGCTGGAACAGGTTTGTGTCACTTAGTTCCAGTGAAGGGAAATTCTAATGCTACAGCATACAAAGCCATTCTATACAAATGTGTGTTAGCTAACTTTGTGGCACCAGTTTGGGAAAGTACCATATTTGGGTCAAGTGTCCACATACTTGTAGCCATGTAGTGTATGTTCTAGAGTGAGTGTGAATTCAGCAGTGGTTTCTCTGAGCCTTAAATAGTTTATCAGAACAATGTTTTTCTGATATTTTTCGGATCCTCTTTTTCTGATTGACTCTTTAAAAAAGGGCTTTAAATGTTGTATATTTGTGACATCATCTAAACCTGTATAGCATATAATGTTATAAAAGTAATATACATTATACACATTATAACATCAGGGTATACTGGTATACTAATATATAATGGCAATTCAGTAATATTGTACTTTGTACTGTAAATATTAACAGGATAAACAAGTAAATATTTTCAACAGTGTGTTTTCAAGAACAATTTTGGAGTCTGGAGAATTTTTAAAGGTCACAGATACAACTTGATTATATTACAGACATGATTACATCAAGAGATGTATCCCAAAGTGCTGAGATCTTATGTAATAGTCTCACATCATCATTAAGAGCTATGAAAGCATCACAGTGTTTAATAATATCCTTTAATCAGAGATTAATAAAATAAGTGTACCAGCAAATCTTAAGCTGTATTGTGTCATTTCTAATGTTTGTGAGACACATGCGAAGAAGTGTGTTTAATAAGAATATGATACATAGGTCAGGTCAAGGCTAAGAGGGAGAGAACTGTATTTAATTAAAAGATCACATGTGCAGTACCACCACTAGGGGGCAGAAACAGTCCGATTGAGGCCAAAAATGAAATGTAAACAATGGCCCACCTTTATCCCAGGTACAGTTAGTAAGAATTTGGATGACCAGGAGTTTCCATAACAGCTTCACTGCTCCTTAGCAGAGATTTTTGCAACTCTGTGAACCTATATTATAGTCATAAACACCATTTTTCCAAAAGATATTCCCTCACATGTTGTTTTGGTGAAGGTGGTTGAGAGCTCTGGTTAACACATCACCCTGAAGTCTCCTACAAGTGTTCAATCGAGTTGAGATTTTGGTTAGTACGAAGGTCATAATATACGATTTATATTATTTTCATACTCAAAAAAACCATTCAGTGCACCCTTGTGTCCTGCGGATGGGGGCGGAGTTATCCTAGAAGACACCACGCCCATCAGGAGGTGTCAGATGTACTTAGGAATTATCAAAATCCTCCAATACATTTTTGGGTTATATCAAAATTATGAATATGTAAAATAAAAGTGTATAGCTATAGACCTATAGATGATACGTGGCCCAAATGGTTTTCATAAGCATGAGGTCAAATGTAAATGATAAGTCCTGGCCTAAATGTACCCCTTCACTCAGGTCCTGTTCTGCTCGCACGCTGTATGTTATATACTCGCCTACTCATCCAGAAAGCAATGAAAGACATCTTTGTAGACTAGTGTGTGTGCATGCATTTTTTTTGCACTACTCAACCCTCACAAATGAATACAGTAAGAGCTTTATGCACTTCAACCAACTAGACTTCTCTATGATGTCATGACTGTTCTTACTGACTCTCAGAAACCTAAAAAACATTTGCACTTGTTTTAACTTGCATATGACACTAACCCATGAGCATCACAGTCGTTTGAATGTGACCCTTTCCCATACACCCAAATGCAGATGTCATTTTAATCACAGCATTGAGACACAAGTCAGTTAAGCAGACTAAAGCCTTTGACACTCAGCTCCTAGAAAAAACCCTCTTTCTTCTTACTATCTCTATCTGAAATGGAGGTTTACTGTGCTCAGGGTTGTTTATAGCATAATGCAGTACACCTGTTTGAAAGCGTCCTCACTCATTATGTTACTCCACTCATTTATTCACGTTAGTAATGTTTGAAGTTTGTGTCTTCAGTTTTGCTACAAAGCTAATGTAGCTAATAAGCTACTAGTTTAACGTTTGTGTTGAGGTATCCTATCTCAGATAGACTTGCTGATGTAGCTTTAGTCACTGTTTGACACATTGTTCTCTATAAAATTGGACAAAAGTATGTCACAGAGCTAAAGCAACAACAACAAAACACGTCTATAGTCATAGCTCCATCTTCAAGCTGATCACTTTCTTCCTCAGTATGTTGTATCATCTCAGCGCCACCATCAGGCTCAGGTAAGAGATGCAGCTTTCAGATATATAAAGTTTGTAAGCAGAATTAAAAACTGAAATTAGTTTGTATTATAAAGGTTCTAATATTAATTGTAATACTAAATATCTGTTTCTAATACAAAGGCATGCAATTGGACCCTACAAGTATCCTTAGCCTCTTAGCTTGGTTTGGAAATAAGATACCAGACAGAGAAACAATTTAATTTGACTTTAAAGCACCAGCATGTTTATTTGGCATTACACAATGTGAAATATTGGACATTGTTTTGCTATATGGTTGGAAAACACACACACACACACACACACACACACGTTAGCTACACGTTAATGATGAGCAAAACTAAGCAAACATATTACTTCTAATAAATGTCATATTGTAGCAAATGAATTGGACCTGTGGCTTAGATTTCTGCACCACAAAGCTCCAGAAGGATCTTTCTGTAATCCCCTGATGTGTCTCCCTAAAAAATAAAACAAAAAGAAATACAGCACATTTAACAGCAGGAAAACAGACAGTAAGGCTGGTTAATGGTCCTCTCTACACTACAGGGCTAATTACTATCAGATAAATCTATTACTTCCTGTTTATATTCATCCGTCTTCTTCAATGGACAACTTAAGGTGTGTTTCCCTAGAAACCACAAACACTAAGTTTTTAGAAGTATTCGGAAGTCCCTACTGTGAACGTAATACTCTATAAGAGGGGAAAAGTAGTGTACTATGTGCCCAGTGTTGAGCCATTTGGGATAATTTTTGTCTTTCCTAACAAAGTACTCTTACATAGGGTCAAAGTAGGGCAGTTTGTGTGCATTAGGGAAGCATTTGGGTTTCTTTATTGCTTATACAGTATGTGTTACACAGGGAATGAACAGAAAGCACAGTGTGTCTATGGACCAGCGATTATACACCAGATATCTATAATGTTTATCTCCAGTGTTCATTCAACTACCAATCAGAGCACACTATACTGCTCTCAGCCAATCAGAATACACCTTACTGCACACTTCTCAACCAAATAGAAAAACTGGATATAGGAGTAAAATAAAACATAGTTTGTGTGAGTTTGTGTGTGTGTGTGTGTGTGTGTGTGTGTGTGTGTGTGTGTGTGTGTGTGTGTGTGTGTGTGTGTGTGTGTTACTCACCTTGATGAAGGAGTTCAGAGTTTTTCCATATGCCTTCAGGAATTCAGCTTTGATGTCTATCATGTCGATCTCAGCACGAGAAACCATCACTCTGATCAAAATGCTGTCAGTGGTGCCTAAACCCTACACACACACACACACACACACACACACACACACATATATATTTCAATATTTCAATATGTTCCATTTTAAAAACATAATTTCCTAAATGGCCTGTGTGCCTCGATCTTGTTGTTTCTGCTCTGATTATTTTACCTTCATAGATTTGTAAAGTCTCTCAGCGAAGAAAGCCGGCTTACTCTTGATGCACCTCACTGCAGGACAAGGAGACACAACACACACACATTCCCCTGTCTGAATGAAACAGATTTCTCACACAGGTACATGATAATTTTGAAGGTACACTTTGGTCAGGATCAGTCTGAATACTAGATAATCATCTTCTCATGATACATCATGGTGGTGTGAACACCTGATCTGTAGTGTGTGGAATTTTTTATATATATTTTTTTGCTGTTCTTGATGGACATAAAAAAACACAATAACGATACAACGTCTGACCAAAATAATGAGGCTGATAAATGCATACTGAATGATAGTTTTATGCCGGAATGCCCCTTTAAATAACAGATTATTGAGTAATAAGGATGTGTTAAGAAGAATGACATTAGAATAAGTAATGAAATAAAAGTCTGGACCTATTGCGAGAAAAACATCCTCCAGACAGCCGGACATCTCCCTCTTAATGCTGTCCTCGATGTCCCGGCCAGAAATCTGCTGGTACTCCTGAAACACTGCAACAGGAAAGGAAGATAAAATACAAATAAATGAACAGTAATCTGCAAACAAAGAGCCTTCTGGGTAAGTTTTGCTACTACATTGCTTACTACAAATGATCAAATGATTCCTTATTTAAGAAAAAAAAAAAAACACACTTGCAACTTCCAACCACAAGGAGGCAGTGTTGAGTATGATTTACAGTACTGTTGATTAAACCAATCGGATCCCTCTGGGATTCATCACTGTCCTCTCCCTGTGTTAGTGCACTACATAGGGTGTGAAAGTAGTGCACTAAGGCAGAGCTTCTCAAACTTGTTGGAGCCAGGGACATCTTCCAGAGTAAATCCCAAAATAAATATAAGTCAGCTATTCAAATATTACTCACATTAGGCAAATACAGATCATCTTATTTATCTACTGGAGCCGTTACAGCTTTTTATTCTTTGAAACGTCCCATCCGTATGAAATGAATTAATAAAACTGCCGTCAGGTTCAAAAGACCTTTATTTATATAGCTGATAAGGGAAGTGGATCAGCAGATCAGTTATCAGCAGACAATAATAATACCAGCCGGGTTGAACGCACCTCTAAGCAAGTGGTTCCTGTTCCTCACACACAAGATGGTGAGAAACTTGACCTCGTCTGTTCCCCAGCGCGCCTCGCCGGCCTCAAAGATCTCCTACAGAACAACACACATCAACAGTGTGTTACATTCGCGCATGCAGACGAATATCGTGTTTACTAATACACATTTTAGTGGCATTAATTCTCCATGCTAACCTTGGCATCCTGTTTAGCCAGTGCCTCATCCACAGTGGTGCTCTCATCTCTCCCAGCCTGGGAAAAAAAAAGAGAAAAGAAAATTTGTTAGTCATTAAGAAATGTCATTTATAATTATTTATTGAACTGATTTTATATTACTTGGGTTTAACTCTCCAAACAGCATCAGCAACTATATTTATGTGGATTATTCCTTGTTTATTTTTAACACAACTTTACTTTTATGGTTTAATAGCATTAGTTAATTTTTAATAGCAGTAGTAATAGAAATAGGAGTAATAATAAAGGGTGTCTGAAATGTCTGGAACCAATGGGAATATGCTGAACAAATATGTTGAGCAAAATCCATAAAAAAAAAACCCAAGATGAAACAGTGGCTGAGGAAACAATCCTTAGAGAGTAAGGGTGAACATGTAGGACATATGTTGTAAAGAATAAATATGAAGTCATGTATATGTAGTTTTACTCTCATTGGTTCCTGACTTTTCGGATACGCCACAGTAGAAGGAGGAGGAATATTAGTTAGAGCAGGAGTAGTTGTAGTAGCAATAGTAGTATTGCTCCTGTTATAGCCCCAAAGCTTAAAGGTGTGTGTTGCACGCTGCTGCAGTTTCATGTAAATCTATGCACATGTGCACTCATCCGTTCAGGAAGACTGAACACACCTGCACAGGTGCACTTGGCCTCAATGCTGCATCTGCAAGGCAAAACACACCAGCAGGATGTGTGTGTGTGTGTGTGTGTGCGTGCGTGTTTCAAGGTGCATTACCGTGGCCAGGGACACCAGGACCCTCTTAAACATGCCAGACGTGTCTCCAGTGAGATCATCCTCCAGATTACGATCGAACTCTGCCGTTGCAAATTGATCAGACAAGGACACAAAGCCAGGCTTCATTTGCTTATCAAAATGCAGATATTTATGCAAAAAAATGTCACACGGACACAGGTGTAAGGAACAGTGTTAACACGCCATGTCACCTGAGGTCAGTGTCTTTCAGTATTAGTAAAGGAGGCGTGGCCTCTGGGAGGGGGGAGGAGTCACAGTGTGACCTGCCACTTGTAAAGTAAAGCTGAACTGCTTTATCATATCGTAATGTAAAGTAACGCATCATAATGTACCACATCATACAAGAGGCTATCAAGAGGCTCAAAGACACCACGACTCGGCTATTAGTCCAGTTCTAAAATCCCTAAACAGGATCTGATATGAAGGATGTGTACCTTGCTTGTAGGTTGCAGTAAAAGCTTTAACTTCAGCATTGCTCCTTGAAGCCAAAATCTCGATCAGACATGCTTCATCAGTTCCAGCACCCTGAAATGAACACACAGCAGAACACTAGCATGAGAATTTAAACAAGACCTCATCTGAAAGCTGAGCTGTGTTCCTTTCTGGAGGGCACGACAGCCTTAAAAAAAAGCAAAAAGCAGACCACTGCATTTAGGATTCCCTTCAGCACCAGTAAAATGCAGATCATAACTTTCAGCTCATGCCATTTGTTTACCATTTATTATTTATCCAACTTTCAGGTAATGAACACAGCCACTGCTTATTACAGGTAAATAATTAAGGCTAATTAGCACAGATGATTTTATCCAGGACTTCTCACAGACTACAAATATAAAAACACAAATACAGATATAACCTACATGACCGGTTTATCAGTAAATATGACTACACATGAAGCAACAGTTTGGCCCACCATGTTTGATGTGGTGAACGGAATCAATGGATTGACTACAATGAGACAGAAACGTTCAGCACTTCCTTCCAAACGTAGCTAAAATGGGTTTAGATAGCTGCAGTCGTAACATAAAGTGTTGCCTTAATAAACATGACTGATGTAAAAAGGATTCCCTCACCTTCACGCCGTTTCTCAGCTCGTGGGCATCGTAAACCGGTGCCGTCATCAGCAGCCCACAAACGACCTTCTGGAAGTTACCGCTCAGCTCCGACTTTATATCATCTTCCAAATTCTAAAAGGCATCGAAGCAGAGAGTAAATATTAACAGTGTATGTGTGTGTCTGCAGATGTGTATGTGTGTGTACATTCGAACTTTTATTTGGGATACAACTAAATGCTAACAAATGATTCTGACTGATCAGATAATGTGTTCTACAAAGTGTGTATTTTACTACTCTGAAGTAGACAGAGAACCAAGTACAACTGAAAATATTTTTACATTTTCTTTGCATTTACATTACATTTACATTTTATAGTAATGGAGTCAGTAAGGGACCGTCTAAAAAGTGCATGACATAGGGAACTATGTAAGATTCTAGGAAGATTAGGCCTAGATTAGACTTAGGCCATTTGGACGTCTTAAGAAGTCAGAAAATATCCAGTTAGCATCCCTAGCCCCATCCCATGTACACGTTACTGTCTCTCACACACACACACACACACACACACACACACACACACACACACACACACACACGCATGTATATAATGTACGTATATGTACGAATAAAAAAAAAGTACTGCTTTTTGTTGTTGTTGTTGCAAAAATATTTTTGTGGTCTTAAAAAGCCTTAAATTTGATGTTACAACCCTGCACAACATTTTTTAGAAAGCTTGCTTTAAAGTTTCACAAGGGAATAGTGGTATGCATCAGAACTGCATCAGTCGCGCAGGACAAAATAACAAAGAGTGTTACTCTCACGAACAGCTCGAAAGGTGTGAAGCTCACGGGTGTATTTGCCAGCTCTCAGCAATATTCCCACTCTAACTACCTCGCAAAAACCCAACAAAAGACCTGAAACTAAGCAAAATACTCTGGACACTGGACAAAGGAGACAGGTTTTTCTTGTTTTTCTGCAGTGTTTGCATGGGAAACAAGTGGCGCACACGCATGTCTGAGGACAGAACAACGTCTCTGCTGGGGTTTCCAATATAATGATGCATAACATATATAAAATAATCATTTAATTCACGTGTAAAAATATTAACTTGCACGTTCATTGTGTGTTCTTGTCATGCATAAAAAATAATTTTTCGTTGTTATTAAAAGAGAATCTTCCATGGACATCATACAGGCAGTATACATTATACAAGCCTACATTTAAACCCCCTTTTGTGCATTCTCCTAGTGTGTCCACTGAACTTTTCTGAACTTTCTGGAATGTACCAAACCCCAAAACTAAAGTAAATCTGATAAAATATTATTAGGATTGTTAATCATTATCAGTGGGGAAATACTCGCTGAATAATTCACTCACTTCTGGGTAAGTTTTCTTGTTATTAATGGTTTTTCTAAGTGCTCTTCTCTGATTTGATGATGACGTGATGGAGCAGGTGCATCATGGACACTGACATCCAGTATCTGATTACAAACTGAATTAAATAAAAACATTAGGTGAAATATGTGTGTGTGTGTGTGTGTGTGTGTGTGTGTGTGTGTGTGTGTGTGTGTGTGTGTGTGTGTGTGTGTGTGTGTGTAAATTTCTGGAAAACTCATATCTGTATAAATAAACAGAAAAACTATATATATATATTGCTATTTTGTTGTTATTTTCTGCAGTTTAGACCACGCCCATTTCTGGTTTAAATCTGAATTTGAACACAGATATGAATATTTGGAGCACTGTAAAGATGCAGACACAGAAAGTCACATTGTGTTTCAGCCCTAGACTGTGTGCATGCATTTGGATATGTGTGGTTGGATTTATATCCCTAAGCAAGAAAATGAAAATATATTCACTATATACAAAAACACACAACCACACACACACAGACGCACACACACCCAGAAGACACACAGACATGCAGTGATACCCTGATATATGATACAGACTGATTTAAATGTTTTAGCATCACTGTAACTCAATACAGCCATCATAACACAGCCACTTTGTATCAAAATGTCAGAGAGAGCAAGTGACCCGAGAGAGACAGAAAGAGAGAGAGAGGGAGAGAGAGAGGTGCTTGGCATCCTGAATGATTATGTGGAATTCAAAGACAAACTTATGCATACTAAGTTAGGCTTTTACTATCCGAGTCGTGATTTGCCTTGTCAAATACTCAGTGACATTGTAACAGCAGGCAAACCTGAAGAATATACTGTAGCGATGAAAAGAACTCCATCACTAACATGAGCTAAGGTAGCTTGCTAGTCTAACACGTGCATTCTGAGGCTAAACATTGCTAGTTTCTATAGTTTACTGAGCAAGGATCTGTTTCAAAAAGCGGAAAACAATGTGACTTTCGTGCTGTGCTCACGATCGTGACCCAAATTCCAACCTGTATAATCAGAAACAGACATTCAACAAGAGGAGTTAATCATTAAAAAAAAACACACACACACACAAGGCGGCATGTGTTCTATGTTTGCAACATTGGTGTCTAGTGAAAGACAGAGAAAAACAGACGAAGAGAGAGAGAGAGAGAGAGAGAGAGAGAGAATGCAAAAATTATATATTCACGGGGGAAAAAATACAGCTAAAGTGAGAGTGAAGCAGGAGGAAAGAACGTTTGTATGTGTGTGTTTCTGTGAGATGGACGTTTCCACCCAAATGACTCACTCTTTCTGTCCACACACACACACACACACACACACACACACACACACACACACACACACACACACACACACACACCATCAGGGAAATCTGTTCTTTCTACCAACAGCATGACCCTGACTCTCCCCATCACGTGCTTTGCTGTTTAAGCTCTTTGACTGTGTGAGATCAGGAAAACGTCGCCTGAGAGATCAGTAACGCTCTACACTGTATTTGCTGTTCTTGATGAGCTAATGATCAACATCTGTGACTTCTCGTTTAACGAACTCATATACGGAACCATAAATTAAAATCAGCCGCGCTTGTGTAATCTTGTTGCCTTGTGAACGGAGCGCAAGTGCAAATGCTGTAGTAAAACCACCATCTTCTGAATCATAAACCTGACAGTGTGATTTCAGATGGAGATGTTTGTCACTGTTAATGAGTGACTTTTACCCTCGAGGATTTCCCCTCAGGGGTCTATAAAAGTACGTCCATCCATCTGTACATCCGTTTATCCACCTATCTGCTGTGCAGATTTTACAGCTGTACTGATTGTGTTTAATAACCTCAGTCTTCTAACATCTCTGCATCTCAGTGCTGATCAGTAACAGAAACCCCAAAAGCCCAGAAAATCAGTTCTATCATCTAAAAACTGAGAAACTTTTAAAGGAAAATCAAATCTGACCTTTCCTACAGACACTTTATACGCCTCCTTAATCTTCTGCCTCTGTGCAATCGTACAATGGCTCAGAACGGAGATGATCGCTGCCTCATCGGTGCCTAAAGAAAAGAATACAGTCCATTAACTAATCAATCATAATAATAATGATAATAATACATTCTTTTTTTACAGCTCAAAGATACATTAGAAAAAAAATACAAAAAATACATTAAAAAATATATAACTTAAATAATTAAGCTCATTATTTTCAACTTACGAAAAACACCATAAAAAGAAATTTTAAAAAAGGAAATTAAAACTGCTGTTTTTCCTGCTATAGGAAATGCAGTTAATTTCTTCGTGAAATGAAAAGCAGAATTGAGAGTTCCTTAAAATGCTGAATGTTAAAGATTAAATGTTAAAGTTCACGTGCTGTTTCAGATAAACGAAGAGAAGTATTTCTACATCCAGCAAAAGCTTCATGAGAAAAAAAGTAAAAACAGAAATCTGGCTGTGTTCCAAACTGTGGTGGAGAAAGTGCTGAAAATGATGCTAAATACTTTAGTGTAATTATTGCTATTGTGTTCAAATCTTACCGAATCGAAAGTGGACTTAAAGTTCAACCTGAGTGAAAGGCGAAAAGATTTAAATGTGAATTATCGGAACTGAACTTTAGAAGTCAGGACGTGGTTTTTTCAGCATGGTCTCACACTAAATTTGTAACAATTTGCATTCAATTTGGATGAAAAATGATAAAGGTCAGCGTTGGGGTTGGGTTGGGGTTAGTGCTCAAACCCCTTCTTACGATTTCATTATTATAAAATCAAATCCGAAGACATCATGCCCCCTTGTTTGAATTTTTGCAAATTTTGTTATATCATTTATGAAGAGCCTAAGAAACTAAGAGCCAGGCTTTACACAGATACTGTATGATATATGTATATGATATGTATCTACACAAAATTGGAAAATAAATTGGATTCTGAAATTCTGATTGGTCAGAAGGTGTTGATGAATTCCCTATAGCAGTAGCTCGGACAATGCTATAGCCTGTAATTCTGTAATTCAAATAACTCTGTGTGTGTGTGTAGCATTGTGTTAACGCACCTCACGATGGATTCAGCTGATGCCAGTTACATCAGCGTGTTTCAACACAGAAACGTCCTTCTGCTCTAACACAATTAAGAGCAACATTTCACATTGTATTGTTAGCTCATGCTGCAAAAATGATCCATCAAGCGTCTTAACATTCTGCTAAAAACACTGTCTCTCAGTTGGACATTCCCTGGAGAAATGGGGAACAAAAAATAGCTTGCACTGTGAATTATATGAGGAATGAAACACGACGGGGCATGGAATAATCAGTGACGCAGTGGTTTGTGGTTTTTAATATTTTAAGAGAAGGCACATCTGTCTGTCAGCAGACGAGTCCAGCAGCACATGCGCTTGGTGTCCAGTCGGCCAGTCAACTTTACCGTAAGCCGAAAGGTCCCGTTTTTACTTCCTGACCTCTCAGTTCTCAGTCTTTCTTCATAAGTTACTGCATCAAAAGACTTTTCCAAAATCTGGTCAACAATGTTAACACTGTCTGCCATAAAGCATCTAAGCGGCTAGTTAAGCTAGCTAAATTTTACTGAAGAGGGTAATGACTAGCTAACAAATTTCCAAAACAAACATATCTTTGCACTTACAATATTTACAAATTCCAAAGACAAAGCACGTCACAAAATATTCCTTCTTATAAATTTGCCACTGCTTACAATGTTTTATTTATTAAAGAACACGTCATACAAGTTAGCCATTTATATCCATCCATCCATCCATTATCTATAGCGCTTTATCCATCTGGGTCGCGGGGAAGCTGGAGCCAATCCCAG
>JAQQZX010000009.1:17167950-17194455 GCA_030068355.1 Notoglanidium maculatum
AGGAACTCTGAATGCTTCAGCATACAAAGAGATTTTGGACAATTTCATGCTCCCAACTTTGTGGAAACAGTTTGGGGAAGAACCATATATGGCTGTGATGGTCAAGTGTCCGCATAGTTTCAGCCATACAGTGTATTTCTTGTAAATCTTGTTTCAAGGTAACCTATATCCATATTACCAAGCGAAATCTGCATATTAAAGGGACAATAGGTTTATCCTTGATGGTACCATCCCAGTAACAATGAAAGATATTATTAGTTTTATTTCCCGAGAGAGTAGGTGGCCACTTTCATATGACAAATTCATCGTGCCTTAATGGGTTTGTCCAGAATTGTCCATTGCAGTACTGATTTATGTACATATTCAGATGTGAATCACTGATTAAGCTACAGAAACTTTGACAGAAGTGGTATGGGTCACTCTCAACAGTTTTTTTTCTTCTTGTTCAATACATCAGTGCTTCAAAATCCTTGACAAATATCAAATTCTGTAACATGGCAATACAAAAACTTTTTTTGAATAATACAATTAGAGTCAGAACTAAAAATGTGTCAGAAATACAATGAGCACAGTAGAGCCCAATGCAGTACAGTACAATTCTAATGACATTGAAATAAATCACTTCAGGATGTGCTGTTATAGGAAAATAATGGATGGTGTTAACTCTTGGATTTGGTTATTGAGCCCAACAGAGTTAGTAGCAGAGTTACTAAACCAACTTAAAGTTAATTCTTTTTCTTAGCACATCCTTAAGGGTTTTATTCTTCTTACACCACATCATTTGAAACAATTGTTTTATTTATTAATGAATATCCCTCACATTAATGAATGACTAGTCTCTCCTTTTTTTCCTCTATGATGAAGTTGAGCGTTTATCATATAACTGAGAAACCAGAAACTACAAATTGCTGTGTCCAGAAGACAGAGACTCTTACAAAACTCTGACTATTGAAACTATTTCCAAATGTGATAAAAAAAAAACCCCGAAAAAAAGTATTGTTAGTTTTTGTATTGTTCTTGTTTTGATAATAAGTAGATTGGAAAATGTTCTTTGAGTGCCAGTAATACAAGTCTCTGTGAATGATGCTACTCATACTTGATATCATATTAGAATGAGTGCATAAATATAAACCTGTGATTAGTTTTGCACTGTTCTCAGAGCTGTGTTTTTTTAAGTTAAAAGTTAATCAACACCATCTGACCAACCAGATTCAAGAATTGTGGTATAATAGAGCTATTAGTACCTATAAAGTTGTGGGTTATTTTTACATGAGTCCCTATGGCTGCTGGTTGTATTGGTGGTTAGTGTTACTCTGTTACATTACGTGTTTCCTGTTATAGGAGAGATGAGTTTATAGGGTGCATTTTAGCAAGGGTCCACACCCAATTTCCCCTAAGTTGGTCAGTTCTGTTAACCACCATGCTTATTGTTAGTTCAAGTGTGATACTTTTCTATGCTTCTTTGGCATGTTTTTTCCTTACTGACTCCACACTATTGAGCTACAAGAGATGGTGACTGAGTATTAAACTGTCCCTGGTCCACTGCAGGTGACAAGTGTTTATTCACCAGCAAATAAAAAACGATAGTATCACATATTTATGAAACTGAACCTATGGATGGGAAAATGAAATCTGACAAGCTGGGTTTCAGCTTAACACAACCTAAAAAAATGTACCTGAAGTTAATGTGATTCATTGTCGAGCCATGTTTAATTAACCAGTTCGTCTGTCTGTGTATCTATGTGTTCATGTCCATCGGTGTCATAACTAACCAGGGTACATTGTTGCCAATGACATACCAAGTTGGAAAAAAGCTTCAGTGAATGGTATTTGTGATATCATGCTTAAAATGCTGGCTTAATGTGATACAGATATGATATTCCCTTTGTGGAAATTCTATATTTATAATATTAAAAATGTCTAAATATTCATGGGATTTAAAGAATCCTTCTTACAATTTGTGGTCCTAAATCCATTGAGTCCTGATAAGCTTGTGTCAGGGAATAAATCACAACTTTAATTGATAATGGTATGGGATTGATTGTGAAGCTGTAAAGTGTGAGAAGTGAAAGCTCGAGCAGAAGTTCTACTTCTAGCTTCTGATTTATGCTAGACAGCCAGGCCTATCTGTACTGAAGGGACATGAGTTATTGATATAGAAAGGAGGTTAAGAGGTGGTGGAAACAGAAAGGGGAAGGGGTCTAGAAAGGAGGTGGAGTTTTCAGAAATCATCTTTCTCCCAGACTTCAGTTATTTCATACCTCTGTTTTAAACAGCTGATTGGACAAAGAGCTGTATACAAGCTATCACTTTGATCCAGGATAGAAAAATCCAAAATTACATACAACTAAGGTCAAAGATAGATAAAACTTTGTTTAAACTCTCCATGCAATCAGCAGCCCAGAACCTTAACCAGTCACCACTGTCCTATATACATGATATATCGCCTAGGTCAGATCATCTGAAAGCTACAGCACTCTATTTGGATTATTATCTCTTGTAAAGTTATATTTGCAATTATCAATACTTTTGTTATTTTCAATATTTTATATTTTTCATTAAAAAAAAAAGATAACTTCCGGATAGCAGGTTGAGGGCGCGCCATTATTCTGCGCATGCGCACGGGTTTCACACGTCAACTTCGGCGTCCCGGCGCCCCGATTGTTACTGCGCATGCGTGCGCGGATTGCGTACTGCCAGCTAGTATTTTTGTCGCTGGATTTGCGACATTGATTTTTCCCCCCAACAGAAATTAAATCTCTTAATCCTAAAATGAACCTTTAGTTTAAAAATTCGCGTCTGCCGATGGAAATCGTCAGCGCTGTACATATCATTATTTTTGCTATGATCTTCTGGGGGTAGCTACACAGGCTAAGCTAAAATGATAGTTTAGTTCACATCAGTCCGTTCTATAGCGGGTTAGCTTAGCTGGTTTGGATTAGCCAGTTTGTAGATTTCTGCTCTTTTAATTGAACAGGCGTTAATAAAATAATGTTAGTGATGCGTGATTATATTGCTTCGTGATATGGTGTACGGTTGTGTTTACTGTCGCGTTGCTAGCTGGCTAACTGCAGCCTGTCATCCATCAGGCATACCGTTAGTATTAGCGTTAGCATTAGCTCGCTGAATGACCGAAATCTCAGTCGAGCTGAAATAAGCACGAAAACAGTTCCAGATCTCTGTCTCCATCTCACAGGACTGGTTTAAGGTCGGAAAAGATGCGTCATTGTTTTCCTCAGGGTTTTATCTGAGTGTCAGTGGACAATTTGTGCTCTTTTTGCCTGGTTTATATAGCAAGATATAGCAAAGAACAGATAACTAGAAACAGATGTTGAAGAACCGTTATTACCATAAATGCTGTAATATATGATCTCGTGAATTACATAGGATTATCTAACGCTATAGACACAATGTCTCCCAGGGCAGCTGAGACAGCCTGTGATTCACATTAAAGAGGCTTCAGATCTGTTACACAGCCCTTATTAACGCTACTGGAACCCTGTTATTTAATTTTCTGATAACCCAGTCTGTGATAAGGTGGTAAATCAGTCAAAATCTCAGCATGAAGAAGTTCTTCGACTCTCGGAGGGAGCTGGTTAGTGTGGGTCCTGGCTCTGGAGGTGGAGGAGGATCCAGTGGAGTCGGGGGGAACTTCATCGGCCGGACCTTCACCATCGGACATCATCAGGTCACCGTGGAGGAAACCCTCGCTGAAGGTCAGGATCATACAGGGGTCACACCTGAGCCCATGGTTTAGTGACGGTCCCACTCAAACATGACCAGGTTCATGTCAGGAAAAAATAAACTAGAAATTAAGAACACGTCTGTTATTGACAAAAGTTGATTATTTTCCAATAAAAGGGCATGTTTTTTTATGCTGAGATCAGACTGCACGGATTTTGTCATGATTTTTCCATGGCTGACAAATCTCTAGCGCTGGGCCCCAATATGAGCTTTGTATGAATGACGAACAGGCCTTGCAGTGTGGCGTGATCAAAGAACAGTCTGGGACACCCCAGTGAAAAGTCTAGCATGTCTGGATTTTCTCACCTAGTAGGACAACAACTATGACGTTGTTCTTGACTGTTCCTTCTGTAGCCAGGATTCCTAATTTCTCGACCGTTTAATGACGACATACAAGGATGTGAACGATGATTGGTCAAAGTCAAACTTGTAGTGTTGCCTTTCTCCCAGCCAAGACACAGCAAGAATTTATGCCACTACAATCGCTTAATCTAATATGGTGTCCAGTGTTCAAGACAGACATATTGTGTAGTCTGATCCTGGCATTACAGCGCAGCAGTTTGTCAACAATTGCAATTTTTTTTTCTATTTAATGCTTATTTTTATTTAACCTCATTCTATGTCTACATGTTTTTGTTTACATTATAGCAGCTGTCTTTCCCTTATCAGCATCTCTCTCTCTCTCTCTCTCTCTCTCTCTCTCTCTCTCTCTCTCTCTTTCTATTGTTTTTTTTTTTTTTTTTTTAAAGAAAAAAAAAAGCAAAACTGCACTCCTAGAGAACCCACACAGTGCAAACTCCTTTATCTGGAAGACTTTCCAATGATGGAAAGCTTATGACGTTTGCAAAGCAGTGACACCTGAGACTCCTCCTTAGAAATATAACCGTGGACTCATGTAAAGATCTGCTTACAGAATATTTCATCGTAGTGATGAGACAGCATGTTTAAAAAAAAAAATCTGGAATTACAGAAACGATAATGCATCAGAACGAGTGCGTTAAGATAAACCAGTCATTTGGAGCTGGTAAAACTAATGGACAGTGCTGTGGGGGAAATAATATTCCGTTTTATGTGACGTAACGTACAATACACACAAAACTCCTCTAAATGCTCTCAGTTCATTCTCACATCCATCATCTATAAACTCTTCTCGAAAGCCGTCTTATAATGTATAATGGAGACTGAGAGAGTCATGGCACAGTTTCTTTAGTAATATTTCCGTAGATGAGTTGTAATATAAAAGTTGGCTGTTTTCTGTCTCTCCTTTGGTTGTCTGGGCTGCGATTGTCTTTTAATTGTGATTGGGTGATGAGTAATGTGTTTGTAAGGAGATTAATTTTGGCAGTCTGTTTCCTCTTGAAACATCGCCGCCCTTCTGCTTGCTCACCGTTTGAACATTTTACTAATTACAGTTCGAATCCAGTCACATACAGAATCCTAAGTGCTGTTTTTATTCCATTAAGCCCAGATGAGTCATTTTACTCTACCGATTATTATTATTATTATTATTGATTACTACATTATTTACAGATTTGTTTAAACCCAAACAATTTAGAAACTATAGAAACAGCACTTTCTAGGGCAGTGCGGTGGTTAGCGATCACCTCACAGCAAGAAGGTTCTGGGTTGGAGCCTGCCGGCCGACTGGGGCCTTTCTGCCTGAGGTGTGCATGTCCTCCTGCACTCCAGGCACTCCGGTTCCCTCCCACAGTCCAAAGGCGTGCGGATTAGGTCAACTGGCTACTCTAACTCACCCCTAGGCGTGAACGTGAGCGTGCCCGGCGGCCTGTCTCGCTGTAGCCGTGTTTCCATTAGCCTGCTCAATTTGAAATCGGACACGAGGAATGGCAAGACGTGAATTTCAAAAATGAGCGCAGAAATGTTTTCACCCTCGCAGGAGGTGGTATTTTTAGACGTTTCTATAAAGCAATGTTTCGCAAATTGAAACGGAAACACATTTTTCATAACATGAAGAGCAAATAGAAACGCTACCTTTCTGAAAAAAAGAGTGCTCTGTAAGAGCGTAAGGAGAAAATCCAGCTTTGTTCGCATAACATCGGTCAATGGAAACACGGATCATTTGCAGTGTTTTGTCAAAATTTGTAAAATATCACTTCTGTTTTGCACCAAACTGTAACAGAAACCAAGCTTGTTAACCCTGTGACAGGCTGGTGACCTGTCTCGGTGTACCCCACCTCACCCGGTCGACCCCACGTAGAAGTGGGAATAAAGATGATGATAGACAGAAACACCACTTTCACTTATTTTCACCTGGACATTTCACACCTTAGCAGATCTCGCATCTTTAATTGTGACATAATTATCCTAATGTACAGTATGCAGCACAACGTTCTCACTGGAGCTATTAGAGATACTTCCATTGCCCCACCTCAACATGAAAAACTCGGCCACTATGGTTAAAGAGCACTTAAAGTAATGGCACACCTCTGGGACTTTAAATGACTGATCTTTCCATGATTTAACGTTCACTCACCTGTCCTCTGCGCTTCTCTGAACAGCCACATGGTGGTGCTGTTGAACTGAATAACATCGTTTTGATTGCCAATGAGCCAATGAAAGTCGATGAGGGTTGTGTGCCAGTGGCCTGAAGGTTGCAAGTACAAATCCAGGGCTTTGATGCGAAGCGGCACGGCATGGCTGTCAATACTGTAGAAAAACTGCCTGCATGAGACGCTACATTTAGCATTTAGCATTTGTGGCTGTTGTCTTGTCGACCTGTGGATTGATTCAGTGTCGCCAAGACGTGACGTGGCTCAAATGGAGCGCTATCAGCTCCTCGGCCAAAAGCACTCGGTGTCATGATGAAACGCAAGCAGAAGGAGGAGTGTGAGTCCAATTATTTTTTTCTTCTCCTTTTTTTCGTAGGTGGTTTTGCCATCGTGTTTTTGGTTCGGACCAATCAGGGTGTTCGATGTGCGCTGAAGAGAATGTACGTGAATAACGAGCACGACCTGCAGGTGTGCCGCCGTGAAATTCAGATCATGGTGAGTGTATTTTCTTACTGTTGCAGCTCTCAGTATATGCTCCAGTGTTCCGAAAGAGCTGTCAATGTTTGTAGTGATCTCATACAGCAACATTATTAGATCTCCTCGCACTCCTTATATCTATAAATACTTGCAAATGAGGAAGTGTAATTCAGCCATAAAGACTCGCATGATTGATAGTAATGACAGTAATGTTGATCAGCAGCTGTAATCTCACCCTTTGTGTGTGTGTGTGTGTGTGTGTGTGTGTGCGCACACAGAGGGATCTCTCAGGCCATAAGAACATCGTGGGCTACGTTGACTCGAGCGTGACGGCTGTTGGAGGCGGTGACGTGTGGGAGGTTCTCATCCTCATGGACGTGTGTAAAGGTAAGCACGCTCAGGTAAAGGATGATTCAACCCGGCCCATTTCACATTCAACCCATTGTTCTAAACGAGGATTCTTTCACACTTATTAAACCATTTGTCAGCTCTGAATCAAAGTGAAATTTGTGAATTTGGTAAATGGCTTTAAAAAAAAAAAAAAAACATTAGTCAGAGTTATGGAAATATCTCTAACCGTCGCAGAGTGTGCAAAGAAATCAAACCTCACGTGAGGATGGAGAGAGATTTTTTTTTATAATCATCCAGGTTTTATTTTGTCTTTTTTTGTTGTTAGTCTACATTTTTCAGAACACAGTATTTCTGCAGTGCTCGAGCTCTGGGACGGCTGTGATTTCCATATGACTTGTAATTGAATCTTGTTCCTCCTGCGTGACGTGCTGATACACTCACTAAGCCGGGTCGAGTGTAGGAGGTAGCACACTGCCAGCGCAGCAGCACTCGACTGAGAGGGCAGCGCAAGCACCAGCTGCTCATTTGGCATTTTTTTGTGTGTATTTTGTCTTTGTTGTTCCTAAAACTTGTTTCTCAGCGCAGTTTTACTTCACTGATTCATTGGCCGCCTTTCCACGCGCCCTTGTGGGAATCCTCCTAGGCCCAAACCCATTCCGCCCCCTTGGCCCTACCCCAAGTTCAAGTTCAAGTGGCTTTGTATTGTCATTTCAACCATATACAGGTGATACAGTATATAATGAAAGGAGATAACGTTCCTCCAGGACCAAGGTGCTAGATATAGGACTACTAGACAGATGTACAAAAGTGCACATGTGGAACAGAAGACAACATAAAGTGCAAGTGTGCATAACGTGCAAACACTGCAGACATCACAAGACAAGACAGTGCAGCGCTAAACCAAGTCGAATGTGCAAAAAATTGCAGAGGTAGTTGAATGTATACGTTTGTGTGTGTGTGTGTGTGTGTGTTTGTCAGTCCATGAGTGTTCAGGAGTTTGATGACTTGGGGGATAAACACAGTCTGGCGGTGAGGGCCCGAATGCTTCCGTGTCTCTTGCCAGATGGCAGGAGGGTGAAGAGTGTGTGTGAGGGGTGTGTGGGATCTTCCACAATACTGGTGGCTTTGCAGACGCAGCGAGTGTGGTGAATGTCTGTGATTGAGGGAAGAGAGACTCCGATGATCTGTTCTCACTATCCGCTGTAAGGTCTTGCGGTCCGGTACGGTGCCGTTTCCATAGCAGACAGTGATGCAGCTGCTCAGAATGCTCTTCTCAGTCCCTCTGTAGAAGGTGGTGAGGATGGGTGGTGGGAGAGAGAGAGAGAGAGTGTAGTTTTGGAGTGTCCTTCTGAACTGTGCTACAAGGAATAGGGGTTGAAATCTTTACCTAAGAAATGGGACACCGCTCGTTACATCATTAGTGTAAGTGCCACAGCAGCACTTGCGTAATACACCAGTGACAAGGCATCCCCGTTCCAGACAGATGCTTCCACAATGGTGGTGCCAGGTGTGGTGGTGCCAGTTGCATAGGCTGTAATCATCATGATGAATAAACGGAGAAGAGATGAAGCGAGTGGAAGACATCTTCGACACCTGGTTATAAATAACCCTACTGTCACTCGCAAATAGTCGCCTACCAGAATAATGAATAGTGATTTTTCAGAAATGGTCCAGTTCCATATTCCTTTGCATCTACGTTATTCCAATGGATTTTAACATTTTTGTTTGTTTATTTACCAAGATATAATACACTTATGGGTACCATTACCCGCGTTCCATCAGTTTGCAAAGCATTCTGGGAATTTTCTTCTACCACTCAATTTGGAGTCTACATCTGAAAACGCTCCTTTTGGAGGGTCGTTTGGAGAGCTGCGTAACCACCACCCCCCGATCCCCAAAAGGAACAGGACACCCTATTCTGCGTGGGAGCACGCCAAATGGAGGGGTAGGGCTAAAGGGAGGAATTGAGATTGGACCGTACTCCTCTGTTAGATTAACACGCATGTTATTACAGGTAAAATATTCAGCACATTCTCTAAGTCTTTGTGTTCTCGTCGCAGAATGCTAATGCGAGTGTTAATTTATCTCAGTCTCAGCGAGAAAAGACTGTGAGGTAAGGAAAGGCACTCCAACAGTTTATTAAAATGTATTTAAAATATGCATTTTATTTTTCTGTTTAATACACGCACAGGGAAATCACAAGTCATGAAAGTGCTAAGCTGTAACAGCTTTCTGTTTTCATTTGCTGCAGTTGTACAAGTGAGCCACAGGGAGGCAGTCACACCTCAGACAGAGTTCTGTTCATCCCACGTTTTCACCATGACCTGTTTTTAATTCTCATTACACCACGTGCATCTTTGAGCATGTAGAGTATGCCAGCCCAGGGTATTAGCACAGGCATTTCTGATGCCCTTTTCCTCATCTTGTCTGTCTGATGGTCTGCACTGACCTTTTTTAGACTCTGCAGAAGCATCACTTTAATTTTCAATCACCAGACATTCCAGAAAACAGCAGTAAGATGAAAGCAATTATATGATTTGATTTTGTCTGTGTTTATAAACGTGTCTGACAACCTTTCCATCAGTAGACAGAAGCACATTCCTGAGGATATGTGCACTGTTTAACTCGACTGAGTCCTGAAGATGCCTTCCATTATGGAATTTATTTATAACCAATTAAACACTACTTGGATGTCTTTTTCTTAATCTAGAACACCCACCATGCTTTTATGCTAACGTGTGTGTGTGTGTGTGTGTGTGTGTGTGTGTGTAGGAGGTCAGGTGGTGAATCTGATGAACCAGCGTCTGCAGACGGGATTCACAGAGAATGAAGTGCTGCAGATTTTCTGTGATACATGTGAAGCTGTAGCTCAACTGCACCAATATAAAACTCCCATCATCCACCGGGACCTGAAGGTACACACACACACACACACACACACACACACACACACACACACACACAGTATAAAATGCTTGTAAACCACTAGGTACACCTAAACACATATAAAAATAACCATGTCAATACAAAAAACCCATAATCCACTAGGATCAGAAGCCATATTCTCTCACACACACGCATGCATGCATACACACATACACATTAGGATAACTGTCAATAATCAACAGAAATGTAAGTGTATCTGGATGGAATGTAAATTTGCTGACCTGTAGGGTCGTGTGTGTGTGTGTGTGTGTGTGTTTTAGGTGGAGAATATCCTGTTACACGATCAGGGTCATTACGTCCTGTGTGATTTCGGCAGCGCTACCAAGAAGTTCCAAAACCCACAGAGTGATGGAGTGACTGTTGTGGAAGAAGAGATTAAAAAGTTCAGCCATCTCTCCTCTTCTCATTTCCTTGTTTTTTCCTTCCCTCTCGGTCTTATTATTCTTGTCTTGTCTTCCTCCTTATTTCCATTTCTTTTTTTTCTTCTTCTCCTGTTTTTTCTTTTCTCACCATCTTTCCCGTTCTGGTTTGTCTTTCCAGTTCTTCTGTTTCTTCCATCTCTTTCTCCATCATTCCCTTTCCCTCCATTCCCTCTGTTCTTTTGTCTTCATATTATCACTTCCTTCAACTATGTTTCTACCATTTTTTTCTGCCACTTTCCCCTCCACCTTATACCTGTTAAACCTTACACAAAAACGTTTGGTTCTGAGTGTGTTTACATGTGCTCTGTGTGTGTGTGTGTGTGTGTGTGTGTGTGTGTGTGTGTAGGTACACCACTCTCTCATACCGAGCTCCTGAGATGGTGAACTTGTATAACGGTAAACTTATCACCACCAAAGCGGACATCTGGGTCAGTATCTCTCTCTCTCTCTCTCTCACACACACACACACACACACACACACACACACACACACACACACAAGATATTCTTGTCAGTTGTACTGAAAGTGTGTGTGTGTATGACGCAGGCTCTGGGCTGCTTGCTGTATAAGCTGTGCTTTTTCTCGCTGCCCTTTGGAGAGAGTCAGGTGGCCATATGTGATGGGAGCTTCACCATCCCAGATAACTCCCGTTACTCCTACGACATGCACTGTCTGATCCGTAAGTGTCTCCGTTCACACTACAGCGTTCCACAGGATGTCAGGAATTCGTCAGGAATAATGCAGGAATGCAACCTGATTTATACTCCGTTAATGAGACATAAGTTTTATACATATACACACTCTCTCTCTTACAACCCTGTCCTTCTCTAATAACAAGGTGATAAAAGCACTAACACAGTTCCTTAGCTATGGTTGTGGGTGCCACTGATTCTTGCTACACCTCCTGATGGACTTTCTTTCTTCCTGTCTGCTGGTGTGTGGTTCTGGGTCAGGCTACATGCTGGAGCCGGATCCGGATAAACGGCCCGATATTTATCAGGTGTCTCACTTTGCTTTCCGACTCGCTCGGCGTGAGTGTCCTGTCCAAAACGCACAGGTAGGTTTGTCTCTCTCTCTCTCTCTGTCTGCCTCTCTCTCTCTCTTCTGTACTGTTTATATTTCATGAGTTATAAATAATTTACATCTCAAAGATGTAGCACGAGGAAAAGAGAAGGGATGAAGGAGTACCGTTCTGTCCGGATGTACTGAGTGCGAGTTTATCAGCTGCCAGTTGGAATTCAAATTTCCCAGCATTCCATCTGTGTACTACCTTAGGATATTTTCACATTTTAATCTGAAACATTTTTAAAAATATTAATTGTATAAAAAGCAAAGCCGAAGCCTTTGCAGAAATGAGGAGTTTGAATGGAGTCATGTGTTAAACACTGATCACATGGGGGGGAAAAAAGAAGAAGAAGAAACTCTAGATCTAAATATTTGATTCTTCAATAATAAGGATTAGCTGAGGAGAATTTTTTTGTTTGATAACTGCTGAAATAGGATCAGCTTGTGGCGGCTGGTGGGCCACAGGTTCCCTGATTTGTACCTGTACTTATTTAGTAAGGACTGCAAATGAGCAGAGTATTATATCTATGATGTTTATTTAATTTCCCAGAATTCTCCTCTGCCCGCTAAGCTCCCTGAGCCAATAAGAGCGAGCGAAGCAGCAGCAGCGAAGAAGAGCCAAACACAGACGAAGGCCAGGTAAGCCGCTCTTCAGATGAAACTGAGGTGTATTTCTCTTTTAGCATGTTGCTTAATTTATGCTGATTATTGTATTTTTATTTATAGTTCGGGTTTATTTTGTTTTAAATGAATAGCATGAAATTGGTTGGTGTTACTGAGTCAAAGAAAAGCTTTTGCGATGAGTGATCGTTTCATTATATGTAGTTATTTCTAAATAATATAATATAAATCAGTATTTTTAGAACGTGGTTTTAATAGTTAAAATGAGACTTGGTTTCTCCAAGTTTTTTAAATTGCATTTGAGGTACAGTGATGATGCTCATAAAATTTTGAGCAAGCGAGTGTTAAATGTGTGCGCATGTGTATGGGTGTTAGGCTCACAGATCCCATTCCCACCACCGAGACGTCCATCACACCACGTCAGAGGCCCAAAGCTGCTCAGGCTCAGCCAATGGGGGGTGTCCTGCAGATCCAACCTGCTGCACTCACACCACGCAAGAGAGGTACACCTATACACTCAGGTACACATACACACCACCCACATCTCCCATACCGTCCAGACATAAAGTGTAGACAGCAATGCAAACCTTCAGGCACAAGGTTTCCTTTTACACAACTGTTTCCAACCCTTCTCTCTCTATTTCTGTGTGTTTAGCTGTGAGTGTGAATTTAGCTCAGCCAGCTGCAGCGCTGCAGTCCCAGATCACACACTCCTCTACCCTGCCTCAGCAAAAGCAGGTCAGTGTGTGTGTCAGTGTGTTTTCATGTAGGAAGCAGTTCTTGACTCGGGTTATTGAATATTTGTGTGTGTGACGTATGCAACAGCCTGTGCAGCCAATCCCAGTTTCGGCACCTGTATCAGGAAGTGTAACTCCACCAGTGACGAGCCCCGCCCCTCCAGCAGTAACAAGTCCTGCTCCTCAGAAAGCCACACCCACTCCGTCAAGTCCAGTTCCACCCACTGCTCCAGCACGCAGTGCCAAGCGTAAACAGCAACAAAATCAACAACCACTACCACAACAACAAAAACAGCCTCCTATTGCAGCGCAGCCGCTTGAAGCCACACCTACTACCCCGCCCACTGCTGGGGAAATGGTAATCTTACTCGCTTTCAGATTTTCTCAGTGGGCACCATCGAGATGTACAAAATTAGCAAGCACCTGCCTTATCGTAAATAGTTTCTACTCCTGATTCACTATAATGGAGATTTAGAAAGACTCTAGTTTATGATTAAAAATCCTTAATTTTAATTTCCTGTGTGGTTTTGTCCTCATTCTTAAACTTAAACTTTTTTCCCTTCCAGCCTACTACTATGGGCCTCTCCCAAACCCCACCCTCTTCCCCCAGGGCCCAGAAGGCAGGGCATAGACGCATTCAGAGTGATGTCACACACAATGCAATGGTTGGTGTGTGTGCAAGCCAGTCAACGCAGCAGCTACAGGCTGCTACAGCCGAGGCGAACCTCAACAAATCCAAGTAATAACCATCTTGTTACCGTCATGCATCATACTTTCTAGCACACCAGTTACTTATGTACAATTTCTTGTGACATTCTCAGCTCAGATTCAAACACCGTTTTAAACCGGGGTAACTGTTGTAGTAAATTGTGAGCTGATGATCATAGCTAGCTGTGACTTAATTAGAACAGTATTGAACACGCTTGCTGTGAGATGGACAGTTGAGTTGCATTTGTAAACATCTGGCCACATGTGAGCTGCTGACTGGGCCTCACTACAATTCTGCCTCTCATGTACATGTTTGAGTAGCTGGTTGAGATCCATCTCTCATGTGTTTTACATGCATCTGTACATTCATCCCGCAGGTCAGCCAGCGCCACTCCATCCAACTCACCGCAGTCTTCCCAGCAGAGTGTGTATGAATCGGGCCAGCAGGGCGGCGCCGCCACTTCTGTCTCAGATTTGGTCACCACTTCTGCACAAAGTCTTGCCACTTCTTCTACCCCTCCTGCCCCGAGTCTAAGCGCACCTTCTGCTCCGAGTCTTAGCACCACTGCTGCTTCGAGCCTTAGTGCCCAGGACCAGCCAACCTGGAACCCCTTTGGAGATGACAACTTCTCCAAGCTGACAGCCGAGGAACTGCTAAACAAAAACTTCACCAAACTCTCCAAAGGTGAAATGTGCTGTTTTGGGCAAACTCTCGACTGTCTTAAATATAAAACCCTGCCTTTTTCTGTTGTCCATCTATTCAGTAAAAGAATAAACCACAGCTCTCTGTCTCTTTAGAGTTTTCAGGGTAATAAATCTTAGCAATATTTTTTTCAAATAGCTGTAGTTTCTCCAACTCTAAGGGCTTTACATGGTACAGGTACATTACATATACAGGTTATGATATTATGATTCTCGCACTACATAGGATGCTTATAACCAAAGCTTTAAATCAACACCAAGTTTCAGTATTGCTTGGGCTCTAAATTCATACCCGACTCAGCAAAAGCGTGCCTCTGTTGGACAAGAAAAACAGTCCCATTGAGGGCAAGTAAACAATAAAAAGTCATTTTCTTTGTGTGTGTGCGCGCACAGAAACTGCAGAGCCTCCAAACATTTGCACAGAGGAACTTCTCCCCGGACTGGACTCTGTTGAACCCATTACTCAGCCTTCAGGTACTCTCTCACACACACAGATACACTTGAAGCCTTTGGTTTCACATGGTTCATATTAAACTGAACTCTATCTTAATATCCTGTTCACACACTGTGTGCTAAATAAAAACAATACTTGGTTGTGCATGGATACTGTATGTCTTTCATCTCAGTCAAAGAGCTGTAAAGAGGGAAGTATGGTTTTCATTTGGACTTTTTTTGATGTTATATCGGTGTTTGGCATCAGAGGTTGTATAGCACATGGAACAATGACTAAGAAGGTACAGGCTTCAGAACGTGTATAGATGTGATTCCCACATGAAACTCGGCATACTGTCAGCTGACGCGCATGTTTTACCAAGCTGACGTTCAGTGACGCTGACAGTCTGCTTGCCAGGTACATGACTGAATCGGAACTGCTTATGGCATCCAGTAGAGAATTATTTTTTTCATTTGGAAAATCTCTGAAAGGCTCTGTGTATGGGGAAAATAAAAATTCTCTGCTGTAAGCCATAAGCAGTTACGACTGTTTAGCTTGTTGTATGGCACTTAAATTTAATTTTTGAATATGTATATAAGCTCTGACTTTAAGAGAATGACTTGAAGGTGGCCTTCTTTCATCCTTTCTTTCAGACTCAGATTTCACAGGGATCGCAGCTGCAGTGCACGTGTGTGTACATGTGTGTGTTTACCAGCAGGATAGGAAGTGTGTGAATGTATGTGTGTGACATCACTGGCCTGGAGAACAGGCATTTGATAAGCATGTGTGTGAGAGGTCGATGCATAAGGCTTGCACACATGGAGCGACACATACATGTAACGGATGCGCTGTGCTTCAAAGGTTTTAAGAGTCAGATGTCACCATACTGTCAGTTTCGTCCTCAGATAAACTTGATAACATGACAACAATCCAGCTGATATCTCAGTCTGTGTAAAACCCCTATATACGCAACTCGAAATTATGCTAAAGGAAAAACTGATTGAGATCAACATGTATTTTTATCTCCGTCTCTCTTTATGCTCAGCTGAAAGACCTGCTGATATTCTGGGATTGGAGTCAGGTGCTGATTTACTGGCAGTACCAGGTGAGTTCATCTGTTTGCATCCAGCCCAAATCAGGTAAACATGGAAAACAGAAACTTACACACACGCAAATCTCACAGTGAAGTGTTTCCTCCTGAGTAAGATGTGAAAGTGTATGTGTAGGGGTATATGTGTGTTAAATGGGAGTTAGATGAGGCCAACAGTTTAGGCGAAAGACATTAAATCTCGATGTTTTTCACATATTTCATGTTATTGTACATTTCCTGTGTTAAGTCAATTAGGTGATATACTTTATTTCCCTAAGAGGTCATTTCAAAATAATATCTAAGAGACGGATTTATTTCAGATCTTAATGACTAGATCAGATTTACAGTGGGTCAGAAGTGTACACTTCCCCTCAGTTGGCCAATCGGAATCTTCTAAAAGTCATTACATCAATTTCTGGAATCATCCAGACTGCTTAAGGAGACAGTCTACTTAGTATATGTAAACATTTGACCCACTGAAATAAATCTGTCTCTAACGGATTGTTTTAAAATTGCCTCAGATGTGAACAAAGCAGATCCTTCAATTGACTTAATTGTCATAAGAAGTGTATGGTGTGAAAAACTGAGACTAAATATCTTTAGCCTAGGAGTATGTAAACCTCAGCCTCAGCTGTAGATATGGTGGTTAGATGGTTGTTGAATAAGGGTTAGATGGATGTTACATGGTGGTTAGATTGTTGGATGAAGGTAAGGTGAAGGTTATATTGCTGTTGTATGAGGGTTAGATGGTGGTGAGAGTCTTAAATGAGGGTACGATAGATATTGGATGTTTCACAGGTTCTTCGTCACATTGTGGTGCTGAATGCAGAGTGACAGTCTGTGTTTGTCTCCTTTTTTCCTCTCTGTATAGAAAAGCTAATAGAGGGTCTGAAGTCTCCAGACGCATCTCTTATGCTCCCTGACCTTCTGTCAATGTCCGACCCCTTTGGCAGTTCTGTAGAGGACATTAGAGATGGTAATATACACACTCGCACGCATTCATGTGCTGCCTCTAACATTTATACTGGCTTTTGTCTGTCTAAATAAAATGTTTACATAATTAATAGTAACCCCATCCCTCTCACCCACACACACAGGAAGTGCTGAGGTGTGTGTGGACTCCCTGATTCCTGGACTGGAGGCTCCTCGGGTTCATCCTGTGCAGACAGACGCAGTGAGGACCGGTAAGACTTGTTCACTGATGAAAATGTGTCTTGTTTATTTATGTTGAAAAAAATGAATAAGAGAAGGCAGTTTCCATATAAACCGTATGGAAAGTGAAAGTGACGTACACGTGTGTTGATATATGATGTCGCATGCTATGACAAAATGGTACGTGGTGCAGACCAGTTCCTTTGTGGTTTTGCTTCGCAATGGACACAGAAATATTGTAAAATACATATTTGTTGTACATAATTGTTTTACAGAATAATTACATGTATAATTATGTGTATATATATATATAATATAATGTGTGTGTGCAGTCTGCTTTGTTTACGTCCTGTAAGTGCCACTTTTCTCTCTCCCCATGTGATAGACACTCTGAGTGGAGAAGACTCACTGTTGGGAAGTCCTTTCTCCTCTGGCCCCACCCCCTGTTTAGATGAATTCGCACCTCTGTCAGGCGGCTCCACCCACAGCACGACAGGTGCGATCAAGTAGTTGTTGGTAAACACTTGAACGTCTGCGTCTCTGTCCGTCAACTCCACCTTTCTGACATCGCTCCAACACTTTTGATCTTTCGTCTTTGTTTTGCTTCCTCTCCAGACTCGGCTTGCTTGATCTCTGGCTTTGAGCCGCCAGGTTCAGACAAAAGCGCAGATGACGAGTTTGATCCGATCCCAGTGCTCGTCTCCAAAACGTCTCAAGGTAAAGAGCGCACGGATGTGTTTCAAATGCCTTCCTTTTTGCCCACGATGGTAGCAAATGGTGTGTGAGATCAAATTAGACCAATGGGAAGCAGAGTTCAGCTGCTTCAAAGTTAAGAATGTCCAAGAACTTTGTAATTATTAGTATTTTCTAGATCTTTTCCTACTGCCTATACTTTCAGATCTGCTTTCAAAATGGTTCTGAAAAAGTTTCCAGATTTCTATCAGTTGATTAAAGTGCTATTTATTCTACAACTGTTCTTTAATGATTACCTCTCTCTGCCCTCCTTTCCTCTGTCCTACCTCGTTCTTTTTTTCCCTCCCTCCTTCCTAACGCTAATGCCTGCTAATTCTTTTTTCTTGCATTTCGATGTTTGTTTTTGTTTTTATTTATTTTATTTTTTTTGCTCTTCCCTCTGTACCTCCTTTATTTCATACCTTTTCTTACCTATGTCTCATTTGTTTTTCTTTCTTCCGCTCTTCTTCCTGTTCTCCCTGCTTCCTGTTTCTTTTCTTACTTTACCCCACCCAAATTGCCCCGCCCCTCTCTTTAGGCTCCTCCCACAGCGCTACTGGCTCTGACTCCAGTTTGCCCAGTTTGGCTTGTTCACTGCTGCTGGTGGATCAGCTCATCGACCTGTAGAGCTCAATGCTCTTGCTTTCAGTCTCTCACTTCTTCATCCCTCCCTTTACCCATCCATCCGTCTCTCCATCTGTCCATCCATCCATCCTTTCCTCTGTCTGTTTAACCGCTTTGCTTTCAGCCTCCATCCTGCTGCTCACCCTTCTTTCTTCATCTCTCCATCGCAATCCTCTTCTGAGTTTTGAGTACGTTTTTGGGGTTCATCTCTTCTTCATTCATGTTCATCTTTTATCCGTTCTTCATTCTTTCATCACAATCCTGTGTGTGTGTGTGTGTGTGTGTGTGTGTGTGTGTGTGTGTGTGTGTGTGTGTGAGTGAGACATGTCTCACGTTACTGATTGATTTGAAAGACATTTATATCTTATCATGTCTCAGACTTGCACTGCACTTTGTAATTTCTATTATTTTTATGTTCATTTTTTATTTAATACTATTTATAATATTTATTTTCATTTTATATTATCTTTCATTTCTTTCTTTGCTTTCTTTCTCTTCTCTTCTCTTCTTTTTGTTCTCTGGTTCTTTCTTTCTCTGTCCTCCCATTCTCTCGTTCCTTCTTTTTCTCTCAGGCTTTTTTCTCTCGTGACTCTTTCTAGTGCTCTATTTCTTGTTCCCTCTTTCTTCTCTAGTTCTTTGTTTTCTTCCTCTCTTTTGTTCCTTATTCTCTCTCTTTCCATTTTTCCTTGCTCCATTCTTGTGCTTTTCTCTTCCGTCTTTCCTTCTCTTGTTCTTTCTTTCTCTGTCTCCATCTCTCGTTCTTGCTTTTGTTCTGATTTGTTTCATCTTTCATGATTCTTTCTCTTAGTCCTTTTTCCTTCTTTCTCGTTTCTTTTTCTGGTTTTTTTTTCCTCCTCTCACATTCTTCTATCTCTTATTCTTTTATTCTTTCTCATGTTTCTTCTTCTCTCCTGTTCTTTTCTTTCTTTCTTTCTCTTCCCACATGCTCATGCACTAATTTCCCTCCGTTTCCCCATGGTCCATCCCCCTGTCCCCCTCACTGATGTAAATAGATGTTGTGTGTGTGTATGTGTGTGTGTGTGTGTGTGAAGCTGTAAGTGTAAATGAGCAGTGTATCTGCAGTGATGTGTGTGAAGAGAGTCTTACTGTCGTTACTGTAGTGATATTATAGATTATTATAGACTTTACTGAGATCTTTCCTGTTTGCCTAATTAAGATTCCATGTGAATATGAATAGAGCGTTAGTGAACGAGTGTGCGTGAGATATAAACATATGTATATGAGTCATAGATTATTCAGAAGAATTCTTTATATCTTTGTCATGTGTGTTGAGTAGGCATGTGCCGATAACCGATTATACGATATATTGCAATATTGTCAGACAATATTGTTACCATGGACACGATATTGGCTCCGTATGTAGGCAGCATTCGGAAAGTGAAATAAGGAACACCGTCTTAGTGTGGACGACTGAAATGCAGTGCTCAGATCTCCATATTAGAGCCCTAATAGCAATATTAGAATGCAGCGAGGCCATTTGTCCGACATTCCCTCTTCATCTGAAATTGTAGACAGAGCAGTAACACCCAAAACAAGTGTGGCGGCAAAATAACCCATGTGCAAATTGTGCACGTGTTCCTATTAGTTTAGTTATCACTCCAAATTCACTTATTCATTTCCCAACATCATTTCATCAGCCTTGGCCCTTTGATCAGTTGAATATTTGAGTCAGTGAGTCACTTAGCCACTCACTCAGTCACCTGGTTAATTACCCTGTCAGTTACTCAGTCACTGTCAGTCTGTCAGTTGTTCAGTCACTCGGTCACTGTCGGAGTCATTCAGTCGCTCGCTCACTCAGTCAAGCAGTCCTTCATGCGGTCACTCACTCAGTCATTCACTCATTCAGTCTCCCACTCACTCATTCAGTTACTCACTCTGTCAGTTACTCTCAGTCAGTTCAGTCAGTCACTTAGTGACTGTCCGTCTCAGTCACACAGTCAGTCACTCATTCAGCCGATCACTTGGTCAGTTATTCAGGCACTGTTAGTCTCAGGGCGGATTCACATGGAGCGTGTGGAGAAACCAGCTCGACTCGGATCTGTAGGTGGAAGACCTTTATCTAGCTGGGCCAGTAGTTTACTGAATCATGGACTAATGTCACTGCAGAATCCTTGCAGTTGCCTCGGTTGATCTTTTGATGGAGAAAAAAGAAAATATCCCGCCGTGTGGGTCCATCCCATTTTACAAGCCCGCAGGAATCTCTGAGAAGCTCAGCGATTGATTCAGGAGCTGGGTTTGGATGTTAAGTCACTTTTTCGAATTTCAAAGTTTTCTTCTGTATAAAACTGAAAGCCTTACCACACGCAGCATCAGACATGAAGCAATCTCTCCTGCATAGCGATTATGCATTTGTCTGAGGAAAATATGAAACGTTTGTAATGCTGTGTAAATTCTGAAATTATAAACGCTTGCCGTGTTAATTTTGAAATCTACTGAACATGTTCTGTATGTAAACCCGGGAAAAGAGAACTTTGCACAGCAGTGAGCCTCTAAATGTTCATGAACGCTACAGACAGGACCTGCGTGGATCACGAATTGGTTGTTTCTTGTCACGTGGGACACGGAGTCCTTGCGGGATTCAAAAAAGCTGAAATATTCTTAGCCGGTCGCGCACACAGGTAGTGCTCTCCGCACACCTGGGGAAAAAAGCACGTTGAGACGCAAGCGAGTCGCAGACATGTCAAAAGCACGTCGTTCCTGAGTTTGCACTTGGCAGCCATGCAGCTTCATTGAAAATAATGGAAATGCTTGAGGAATGATGCGTCATGTGAATCGGCCCTCAGTCACGCGGTCAGTCACGCGGTCAGTCACGCGGTCAGTCTCACTCTCGCTCACACAATCCAGTTGGGGTCTGTATGTCAATAGGGGCCTAATATGGAGATCTGTGACTCAGAAGGAGGTGTCCTTCGCCACCAGGACAAGCCTCTGCCCAGTGGAAACATCTACATTTATACATGGAGTCTTCTTTTTTTTTTTAAAAAAAAAAAACAAAAAAAACAACAGTATTGTGATGATCTTGCAAAAGCCATGATATGAAGTTTAGCAATGATTGTGAAATGAAAAAATGGAATATTGGCACACGCCTGGAGTTTCTGAGCCCTGTGTGTTTATGCGACTGTGGAAAATATTTGTGTGAGTTTCCTGGAGTCTGACGTCTACTTCTACTGCAATTCCTTGTGTGTGTGTGTGTGTGTGTGAGGGAGGGAGAGAGAGGGAGTGTGTGTGTGTGTGTGTGTGAGCGAGAAAAAGAGAGAAAGATCTAGACTTATACAAATGTGTGTATTTAATAATGACATCCTGATGCCTAGAAACACACACACGCACGAACACACAGCATGACAGTGACTTCGATTACTGTTTTACGTGAAGACGTGATTGTGATAAAGATTACAGTCAGGTGTGTGCGTGTCTGTGTGTGTATTCTCGTTGAAATGGCAATTCTAAGAGTTGGGTCCAGTATAAACACATCAGCTAAAAGCACAATCTCTCTCCTCTTCATCCTGTTTTCTCTTCCTCTCCTTTCCTAACTGCCAGAGAGGGCTCAGCTATGAAACTCTCCTCTCCTTTTTTTTTTTTTTTTTATTCCTGTCCTTTTTCTTTCCGCTCCCATTCTAATTTCTCTTCCCCCTGCTGTGTCATGTCTCTCTTTCCTCTTCTACTCCCGCTTTTTATATTCTCTTCTCATCCTTTTAATCAGTCTCGTCTCTTTCTTTCCTCTCCTCCTTTTTCTCACCTTCTTTCCCCCCTATTCCTAATCCTTTCTCTTCTTTAAATCTTTCCCATTCTCTTCCATTTCTCCCCCCTCTTTATTCGCTCATATCCTCTCCTCCTGCTCTTATTTCTCCGTTCCATCTTTCTCTCTCTCTCTCTCTCTATCGTACTTGTCCTCAACAAACCAGGTGAATGATTTCCTGAGCGATGCTGAACCGCACTCGGATAACTTAATCGCCGGTCGAGCCGCTAATCAGCATTACTGACTGAATAATGTGAATCTTGAGTGTTTGCCTGTGTAAACGGTTCCCTCTGCTGTAGCGTGCATGGATAATTACAGAACCTGCCACAGCTCAGGCGCAGCACCATCCTGTTCTAGCGTTCTATTTTTCGGAGAAAGCCCGAGCTCATGTTTCCCTGCTCTGTAACGTCGCGTGTAGGAAACGCCGCTAACCCCTATGCAATCTCAGCGTTTCAGCGTAGAGCACACTGCTGTCCTTCAATCGCCTTGCAGCTGCAGTTCAGACTTGTGTATTTGTGCGAAGATTACCCACAATTCTTTTTATGTGCTCAGATGATGTTGGTTTTGTTTTTTTTTTGGGGGGGGCGGGGGTTCGAATCGTCACTGTAGCAAAATCCCGAACCCGTGTGTTAGAGCAGAGACGACTCCATGTGCACCTTCTATATTTTTGTCTAAAAGAGAATAAAAAATAACAAAGCGTGTTCAATAAACATGTACATGTGAAACGGAAGTGTTTAGTCGTGTTCATTAGTGCAAGCACCTCACTTTTCACACTCTCTGCCGCAATGAGGAATAAAACACCACGTGAAGTGATGTTACTGGTACTCTTTCCACAGAGAATTGCCAATGATGTTTATTTTATTTATTCGAAAATGACATGAACATCCATTTCCTGTCATGTTTAATGTTCTGGTTCGTCCCTGAAACAATTCTTATCACTTGCGTTGCGTTAGCTATAAACAGTCATTTCCTCACCAGCCTCTCTTTTCACTCCGTGTTGAAGATAATAAGACAAACAGTGCCGCTTATCATGTTACCAAGAATCCACAAAGCAGCACGTCGTCTCTCCTGAAGCCTGTCCTGTGTCAGAAAACTGAAACCCACAGCTTTACCGCTGACGGTTAAAAAGCGCTGAGACTGGAGGCTCCTTCCATGAATGCTAAATCATCATCTCTTCCAAGCAAGATTCAGCGTCGACTATAAAATATGGACCGTGCCCTTGTCCACTCAAATTCTACAGAAATGAAGCCAAACAGTGTCAGATGTGGAGCCAGATTCTGTGCAGTAAGCGTTTCGTCCTTTGGTAGAGATGATCCGAAGAAAACAGGCACATTCTGAAATTCCCTTCACTACATCTATCCAGAGAGATTAGATAGTTCCAGCTGGAGATAATCCATTAATAAAGATGCGTCTAGAAAGAACATTTATCACGTATCGTAGCCAGATGGATGTGACTAACACGGAATGAGCCAGCAGTGAGCTCACCAGGGTGAGTTAAGACATTAAGCTCATGTCTGTTCCAAGCTCACTGTAAATTAACTAACTACTCCGAAAATCCATCCTAATGTTATTGGCAGTATCTGGCTGGCTGGATGGAGGCTATATCAGAGACGCAATATGGCTAGGTAGCTAGTGTGATGGCTATATGGCGCAGTTACACTAAGCTTTTCCTGTGAAACCTCTCAATGTTTCAACTGTTTTTAAAAGAAATGGTTTACAGTGTATTCATGCGTGTATTCAGAGATGTACAAATAATAGGTATATGGTATATGATGTAGCCACGCTGTCTTACTTTGTAGTAAAATCAAGTTTTGAAAACTATTTTCTAGTGGAAAATGTGCAGATATCAGCACAGGAAAAACTAACGTTTCAAATTAAACACCGTAGAATAAATGATAGGTTAATGTTAATATGCTCATTCTAATACATTATTGTTTCTGTATGTAACAGATCATGCGCAGGGACTTGTATGGCAAGCACTTCACATCATCTAAGACTAATATTGAACAGATTTTTCAAAATGTGGTGTTGACAATTGTGACGTTTTTGTTGGAATAGTATCGGGTGTAAGTACGCTGCAACAGTCACGGTGCTTTGCTATGATAGAAGGATGTTTAATTTTATAGCAGCACACACCTACAGTTCAGACAAGAACTCTGTAATCGTCTCAGAAATGTAAATATCTGACCTAAAAATCGCCTACTCTTGGCTAGCTGCCTCTGCCTCGCCTCCTTCAGGTAAGATTTATTATTCAAAAACATGTTTTTGTGACATGAAATTAAAATGGATGTACATTCTTCTAAGCAGATGGACATCTCCGTGGAAAGTCTGAGATATGAACACATGACAGGCAGACGTACCCAGTTAGTCATCTCAGCTTTGATGCGACTACCAATGGGAGCGAAAGGATACGGTTGACTGACAGATGATGCCATCGCTGCTTTTCCCAAAATCTTTACCATAAAGAGACAACGTTGAACTTTGAACGTTGAAAGAGAGAGTGGAACTTCGGTTCTTACGTCATGATGGAAGAGCAGCTCATCATAGCCGTCTCCATCTACCCATCTGTATTATACCATCTGATTGTTGTTTTGGTGAAATGTTTAGCCAGTCATTTTCTTAACATTTTTAAGATTTATTCAGTTTTTGATAGGAAGATTCTTGCTGCAAGGCAAGTGATCCAGCCAGTCGTTGTGCTCACTGTAAACAGAAACCAGAAAACGTTATGAGTTTCTATAAACTGTACTATGTGTGAACGTGGGTGAATTGTCACTGTTGAAGCTTAGCTCTGTCCATATGTATACACCAGTATAGACCATTATGGTCTATAATGAAATACCCAGCAACTGATTGTTTCACTTAGAAACATTTGAAGATGATAAATATACAATAAAGAGCCTGAAATGTCCAGATGACCAGCGAATTGCTTTATACGTGGATGGCCGTAGCGACCAACTTTCAGCGACAAAGCGATGGCCAGCGAACAAATTTCTTCCTGTGTGTACGCCCTTTTACTTTGTGGCTATTACATTTCGAGATATTATTAACTGCAGGCTCTGTAGAATGATGCCTTGTTGAATATCACACTTTACTAGTCAACTGATAACTTCCTGATTTTTCTTGTTCTTTGTACAGGTGAGCCAATCGGCATGAACGGTTATGTACCTGCTGCTCAGGAACAAGAAGAGGAGAAAGAGGAGGCTTTCTCCTCTGTCGATGTTTTCTCCCTCGCTCCTTTCCCTTCGAGGCAGCAAGACATTTTCCTCCAGGCTCCATTTGGGCCTCGCAAACATGTTTCAGTGCTGCAGCAGCCAATCATATCCAGCGTGGGAGAGCAGGCAGTCGCAGCGCATTGTGTCGGCCCACGTCCAATCGCAGCGCACCATGCTGTCTCCACTGTCAAACAGCAACCAAGCAAAGTGCCCCATGTCACGTCCAATGTCAGACAGCAGCCAATCCCAGCGCAACATGTCTTGTGCAGTGTCAAACAACAGCCAGTGGCAGGGCAGCGTGGCTTGTCCAGTGTTGGACAGCAGCCAATCACAGCGCACCGTGTTGTGTCCAGTGTGGGACAGCAGGCTGCGGTTGGCTCTGTCTCTGTCGGGCCACTTTATTCCTGGACTTTGGATGTCAGAACATCATTTCAGCCCAGGTGTCATCAGGAGAAGCCTTAACGTCTTACACACTCTCACACACACAGTCAAGTCGGTTAGCAAAGATTTGAAGGAGGAAAAGCCTATTTACAGCGAACATGATGCTTCTAAGTTAGTTTTTGGTTTACAGAGATAGAGCCAGCTGGATGGAGTGTCCGTTACTCTCAAATCAGTTTCAACAAGTGTATCTAATATATATATATAAATCATGTTTACCAGGTTACCAGGTACCTGATAAAACAAACACACCGGCACGATTCAGCCGTGATGTTATCCCAGTGCATAAAAGGGCCTCGCCTACCTGCTTCCTCTCTGCAGCACTTTATTTCCTCTGTACTTCTCATGTAAACCTCAAGACCTAAAGGTATGCAAGTATTAATGAATTTTTAGACTTGGCACCTCCAGTAAATTCCTTTTCTATGTGTTTACATCGGTAAATTATTGCTTATCCGTATAACCTTAACAGTATAAAAATATATATATATATAGTTGATGCAAAAATGAAGGATAATGAGAAGGAAGCAGATCACTCAAAATTCAAATTAGAATGTTAATCGATAAAACGTATTGCATTTTTATTCACAAGCTGCCTGTGGTAATACTTGAATGCAGAAACACAGGAATCTTGCCGGAATCTTTGCTTTTCTGATTGCAAATGCAGCTCTCGGGACTTATTCCCCTGGCCCCACCCCTCAGCTCTCGGGAGTTATTCCCCTGGCCCCACCCCTCAGCTCTCGGGAGTTATTCCCCTGGCCCCACCCCTTAGTGTTTAGGATAATTCCC
>JAQQZX010000009.1:17205589-17232753 GCA_030068355.1 Notoglanidium maculatum
CCGACCAGTTTTAGTTCTAATTGACCAGTTCTGACCAGTTCTAACCTGTTCTAACCAGTTCTGACCAGTTTTAGTTCCAACCAGTTCTGACCAGTTTTAGTTCTAATTGACCAGTTCTGACCAGTTCTAACATGTTCTAACAAGTTCTGACCAGTTCCGACCAGTTTTAGTTCTAATTGACCATTTCTGACCAGTTCTAACATGTTCTAACAAGTTCTGACCAGTTCCGACCAGTTTTAGTTCTAATTGACCAGTTCTGACCAGTTCTAACCTGTTCTAACCAGTTCTGACCAGTTTTAGTTCTAATTGACCAGTACTGACCAGTTCTAACCTGTTCTAACCAGTTCTGACCAGTTTTAGTTCTAATTGACCAGTTCTAACCAGTTTTTGTTCAATTTACTGATTAAATCCTTTTAAACTTCCTTAAACTTTTTTGTGATTCAGTTTACTGATTTGATTCTTTTGAACATCCCTGAGCTCACTATATTACTGGTTCAATTTAGTGATTTGATTCTTTAAACCTATATGTTTAAAGTAATCACTTTTTTGTTTGCTTTCTTTGCCTCATCTGTAAACAGCTACAGCGGCTGAAGAATAAGTTTTACTTTAATAATTGTCACTTCTTTTACTATTTCTATTATTCTATCATTTTAAGGACTGTATGTAAAAATGTGTGTGTGTGTGTGTTTTTACCTTAATGGGTGTGTACCATTTAGGAGGGGAGATGGGTTTGCGTGTGCCGTTATTGAGAGTGCGTGAAGGTGTAAAATCAAACTCGTACTCTACATCAGGCAACGTCACTCGAGCATTTTTTGCTTTCTCCAGCTTTGCTCCCTCTTCCGTCGATCCCTTATCACCCCACCGCACCTGCACACACACACACACATACAGAATTACACATACATATAGATGTACTCAGTTACTGTCAGGTCACGACAAACAGATTAAAGAGTTTTATGACACTAAACTTATAAAACCTACTATGCTTTATTTTTCTAAGTGTTGGAATGGATTATGGTAAACATCAGTAAACACTCAAATGTAAAATAGTTACAATCTTGTTATGACTCAGTTCTAGCATTTGCAACCTTGCTTAAAATGACCTACACTTGAGGACCGTGGTTCTTAAAGTGGGGTCTGAGGATCCCCAGGGTCCATGAAGCCTACCTGGAGCTCTGCAGTTTCTTTCATTTTGTGAAGTTAGCAAGTTATCAAATTTGGACCTAATGATGTCCAAAAACTGCCAGAATATTATTATACACATTTAAATAATGAGCTTAATATTTGAATAGTTGGATTATGTTCATGCAATAAATCTGAACTGTGCTAGTCAGGAGACTACTAAGGGAGAAAGTCTGTATTTGAGACAAAGCCTTTAGTTCAGTTCTTCCTCACCTCCATGCGTTTGATGCCTCCCACTCCTCTTCCTCCGTAATACGACGCGTCCACCGTTGGCCAATTTTTCTTTAGGTAGCCGTTGTCTTCATCTTCATCCTTTAGATAGGAGAGAGGCGTAGTTCAGAAGAGTAAACTGAATCAATTGAAGTTTCTTTAGTTGTACTGATTACGCTTTACATTTTACTCTACCTGTATGATCGTTACCCACCGAATTACTGATACACTTTCCTGATTTGATTCTTTTTAACACCATTACCTCACTGAATTAGAAATTCAATTTTACATATACAATTCTGTTGAACATCCCGCATTAGTAATTCACTGTGTTACTAATAGGTTAGGATTCACTTTTTTCCTGTAACATTACTGATACACTTTACAGATACGATTCTTTCTAAAAACATTATAAGCACTATATTACTGATTCATTTTACAGATTTGATTCTGTTTAACAGTTTTATAATCACTATATTAGTGAACCTCTTCACAGAATTCATTCATTCAAACTAAGCTTGAATTAATTTGATTTTATTTGATTCAGTACTTAATGTTCCATCCAGAAACACTGAGCAGACTATGGTGTCATCCCCTACACTAATCAACACTCGCTGTATCTTTTTTTTCCTTTTTGGATTTATCCTTTTCCATTGCGTTCCCCGTTGCTACGCTCGGCTTCCTCCCCAAACTAATGTCAACTGATGTCGGAAAAGGTTACACTTGAAAAAACGTCTTGAGATTGAAAAAACAATCTTTTGGTTTCAGCTGGGAATCAGTTTTTCAGTTTCTGAACCAATTTTTGGTCAAAATGCTCGGAACGGTTCAAAATTGTTGCACGAACCAGAACAGAACCCGTTCCCTGCTGGTGGAAAAGGGGGTATGATGGTGGTGTTTGCATGGGTTTCTGCCGGGTGATCCGGTTTCCTCCTCCCAAAGATGTGCAGATTAGGTCACCTGGCTACTCTAAACTCACCATAGGTGTAAATAGGAGTGTGATTGGTTAGACCTGAAGGCAGCTGGGATTGGCTCTAGTTTCCTTACGACCCATTATGGATAAACACTATAGATAATGGAATGATGTCTGGACTCAGCAGTGTGTTTTACACGATTACACACTTGCAGGTTAAGTGTGTAACCACAGGTGTTCTAATAACAACTCAGTCCCTGTGATTTGTACCATCTCTTTCCTTTTAGTCAGATCTGTATCCTACAGTGATGTTGAGTCAGTTTTAAGATAATGCTTATCTGATGCGCTGCACTTCAACCAAGGGGACGAGGACAAGAATGTATTAAAGCAAGATTTAAAGCTTTGTGCAATAAACATTGGTTCAAAACAGGTAAAAAGGGTGTCCTTTAATGTCCTTTTATATCTTTTTACCTCCGCCTCCGGCACTTCCTGTTTTTCAAGATCCTGTGGCTTTGCAAACACTAGCACTGTAACTCATCTGGAGGTTTTGGACTATTAAATTAATAAATTCCAAACTTGTCCATGTAGTTCTTTTCTCAAACATGTCTCACTCAATTCATCATCTTCACTATGCCAAAATAATGAAAGAGAAAAGAAATGTCCATATTCTAACATATTTGTACATGCATTAGACTGCTTTAAAACAGGGTGGGGCTCGAAAGAATACATAAATAACAAAAAAAAAAGAGAGAGAACATTTTAGGGCCACGTTAAAAGTGAGTTCAGCTGGTAAAACTGCTCAGATAGAGTATTATGAGCCAGCAAACAATCATGAAAAGGAAACCAAAAACGGAAAAAAAAACAGTCACAAATGGCAAATCATCTGAAAATGGCATTAGATGAAGAAAGGACAAATAAATGTGCAAACTGTGGAATTTTCCAAACTGCCCTCCTCACATGCTGTGCTTTAAAAGTGTGTGTGTGTGTGTGTGTGTGTGTGTGTGTGTGTGTGTGTGTGTCTTCATTTTTGCCATTTTGAGTTTTGGTGTTCACTCTGTATTTAATATGCAGATGTATAAACTATTAAAAGTGCCAGGCTTTCCACAGTTTCAGAGCTCAGAGTTTTGTTTTATATGAGCAGATATTTTCTCAAATGGTTTGATTCGTTTGCTTGGAATGGTTAGGAATGGTTTTTATTTTATTTCATTAACTCATATCCTTACACACTGCTTTATAAGAGGAGTCTTTTGGCTATTTGAGGCTTGTTTTTTGGAGTTTCTCAAACAAATATGGAGTTTCATTTTTTCTCAATTTTTTAGCTTTAAGTACATCTCATTTGGTGATTCAGAATTAAGATTTAAAATGGCTCAATGTGGGGTCTGTGTGTGTGTGTTTGTGTGTGTGTGTGTGTGTGTGTGTGTGTGTGTGTGTGTGTGTGTGTGTGTGTGTGTGTGTGTGTGGTCTCACCGAGCTCTCCTCTATTACAGGTGGAGGTGCTTCATGAATAACCTGTTGGGATAAAAGAGTGTTTGTTTTTTTACCAGTATGATTCAGCATTTGTATTAATGTATAATCCTTTTTCTAGATTCAGTTTTTCAACTTTCCAAACCTTCTGTTTTAATTTAATTTTAATGGTTATTAATTGAAAAAAAGAACAGAAGAGAAAATGCAATCTGCTTTATGAGGACCTAGTTAGGGTAGAAAATAGTTTTCATACCATTGTTAGTGTTCTAGGTCTATATTACTATAACTCCAGACTTTCTATAGCATCCATACAAAATGTTTTCAGGGTTAACATACCATAGCTTTAATTTCACAGCTTAGACTATCCTGACAAGTATAAGACACAGGTGATTGTTTCACAACAATATGGCACCCAGCCTCCCCTAAAATTTTACACAAAATGCAGCAATGAATTGTTTATTGTTTTTTCGGTGACCGTTTTTTCGCTTGAAAATCTCATTTGAAGTCCGTAGACACACTGCTGATAGGTTTCCATTGATACATGGGTTAAATGGGTTTCTATGGCAGATTCAAGTGCATTGAATGCTCATTGGACAGCAGGCTTTTTTTTTGAGCCACACCCGGATGCACAGAGTCTCTGGTGGTAAATGAATAGATGTGCAGGCGGGTTTTGCATAGAAAAAAATCTCAATGTTTATTAAAGAAGCTCTTTGCTTGTCTCGTCTGGATGCACAGCTTCTCCACATGATGGCTGACACTCTTAAAGAAGTGGGACCTCGTAACCGACGTGAACATGACTGACATCCTAAACTTAAACATATCTGTGATAGTCCGATTCGCAGAACGCTCAATAGTGGTCAGTAACCAAATCCATTACAGTTTCACACATCTAGTATAGCTTATTGCAATTGGCAAATATTGTAAATTAATTGTATGTATAATGTTATTTTTGATTGTTTGGGTTCGTTTTGGAAATGAGCTGCCATCATCAGGACCATCATCATTAAAATTCAGCTAGAATTAGAAGCGGAGATGCTTTTTAGTGCAGCTTGGCAGATACTGCTCACTTTGGCGACCTCATTTTGGTGTGTTTATTTATCAGGAGTTTAAACAAGAGGCCAGATCGACTTCAATAAAAGACACGTGTGCTCTCTCCGGTTTTGAAAATCACATGCCGTTAGTGGTATAGGAAGCCCGAGTATTTGGAGGATTAGAGTTAAATGCTATCTTAATTAATTTGATCTGACTGATTGATAGATAAGGGGTTAATGAAGAAATTTTTATAGTCCTTACTTTTCCATAATGTACAGTAACTGTGGATTGAAATGAATTCAGAGACAATGAGAGAGAGACAGAGAGTGAGGGGGTGAGAGACATAGTGAGAGAGAGAGAGAGAGAGAGGAACTGACCACAGTGCAGCAGAGTGGCCAGAACCACCACATCAGGCTCAGGATCACCAACAGCAGCAGGATGAGTAGAGCAATGGCTAATACTGTCCCATCCATCTGCAACACACACACATATACACACACACACACGGTCATTTCAACTGATGCTTATAATCATATCAGAGTAATAGATACTAGAAACTACTGTGTGTGTGTGTGTGTGTGTGTGTGTGTGTGAACTGACTGTACAGACAGACGGAGGAGCGTCATTGTCCGGCAGGGCAGTAGTGGTGAGCCATGCGCTAGTGGAGGTCCTGAGAGTTCGGACTGTATTCACACAGCCGTGTGCGGTGATACTGACTGAGCTGGAGATAAAACTTATGCCATCATTCAGACTGACGAAGAGAGAAGCAGATCTACAGCGAGAGACAGGAAAAGAAGAAACCGTCATTAGCGTAATACTCCATCTTTATTCGCATGTAATACCTACAAACAAGACTCATGATACATTTCCATTGACTAAGACAAAGCTGTCTACTGCAAACTCACTTATAATGGAAGTCTAAGGGCAGATGTTAAATTCTGTCAAATAATGTTATATCAGCAGCTCTGACTGCAAGGCAGGTGGCAGGGTTATATTAACGTGGTCGTTCTAATACATTGTTGTTGCTATAGTAACAACATACACAGGGACTTGTATGGCAGATGCTCTACATTAATAGTTTGTTAAAAAGAAGTGAAATTTTGTGTGATGAGATATTTATTTAATATTTTTTGGAGTAAAGCTGTTACGCTCGCAAGGTCAGAGGAGTATGTGGATTCTCGATAACATTACAAGCTGCGTGCATTTTTTTTTCTTCTCTTTTTTGCATCGTTAACATCTCAAGAGAGTAAAAATAGAGGCTGGTGAGCTGATAAAACATAAGTGATTACAGGAACTAGCTTTCCACTGCAGGACGTTCCTCTGCATTTAATGTAACTATAAATGGATAAAAAGTACGAGCTGCTCTTCTTTAATAAGTATATAGCTTATATAGTATATAGCTTAATAAATTATATAGCTAAAGATGTTGTTGTATATAAAGAATAATACTCTTTGAGACATGCTATTATTGGGAAATAACTAAATTCAGGGTGATAACAGGAACACAGTGTGTATGTCAGGGCCGCATCCCACCACCGTGTCATTGATTATTTTACGATAACAGCACACCACAACACTACGTATTGCTTACTTAGTAATTGTCATTAGACTTTAATTTAATTTATTTTACTGTGAAAAAGTTTCAACAGATAAACATGTTTCCAAAACAGATGTTTCCAGTCAGATTCCTGGCTTGGTTGTGTGTATTCCACTACGGTTTTATTTATTACATTTAAAAAAAATATATGATTCGCAGGAGGCTTAAGAAGGCACACTTACGCTCCCTCCTCCATCAGCACAGGAGCTGGACAAAGCAAGTACGTGTCCTCCACAGCCAGGGGCCTCTTCACTGCACACACACACACACACACACACACACACACACATAGGTTATTTATAGTCAGTACAATAAAAGTGCACTTCCTCCCACTCTGTCTGAAGTGAATCACAAAACAGACCTGATGGAGCTTAAAAAGCAGTTTGGCTAAAATGAAACATCCACAGATTCACCTTTACTCCAAATATACTCAGCCAAGACATGGTAGCTGATGTTTGCTTATGTCATTTTGCTTTAAAGCTACAAGAATAACAGCTAACAATTGAAGGTTCTATTTTTAAAGTTTCAATATTTGTGCTACGGTTGACCCGAGTGACATTCATATTACTAAAACGAGATATTTCAAAATGGTGAGTGAGAAAATGTTATATATTGTTTGCTCAAATTACAGCCCATTAATAATTTCCTGAAATAAACGCATACAAAAATGCAGTGGCATGTGCAAAAGAACTTTTTGAACCTGACAGATGCTGGAACTTAGCAAATTTTGGAAACTAAATACATTTTACCTGGGCTAGTAATGTTGGACAAGCAAACGTTTTTGATCATAACACATATTTATTAGAATGGACAACAAGATTTGTGGTTCATTAAATGCTTTAACACATTTGCTATTTAATTGTTAGACATATTGTTGTATGGCTCCATTACTCTTATAGATCTAGTATAAATCTAAGGAAGTGAACTTCAGAGAGGGGACAATGAAAAAATATTAGGACCAAATTCTCACACTCACGCATTCCACAAGCAAAAAAAGAGACACACACACACACACACACACACACACACACACACACACACACACAGTCCTACATTCCTTTCTGTAATACGATGGTGTTTAAGTGCGTTAGCAGCTGGATGGATGGAGGAACGCCAAATTCAGAAGAGATTAGTGGCTTTTTGAACACTGCACTCCTTCCCCGTTCACTTCCAAAACAAATTGAACTTTTTCTCTTATTTCACAGAGCAAAAAACCCCATCCAGACATTTTATAGATTAATTTATAACCAGCACACAGGAATCTCTACTCCTATATGCAGACTGTAATTTAGCGGTTTGGTTAAAAAGATGTGAAAAGAACTGCAGAGAGTGAAAATGGCATCTTCTTTCTTAAATTCAATACGCTTTCCTTTTCCTTTTTCCTCTCTCTTTGTGTTGGCATTGAACATCAGCCATCCTTTATTTGAAGCTGAATCAACATATTGGGTCTGAGAGTTTGAGCGCACATTTGAGAGCTGCGTCTATTCTTACAGTTTTACCTCCATTAAGATTTCATCATTCATCACTGATAAAACTGTGCCTCTGATTAGGGCCGAGCAGCAAGGCCAACATCATTATAGACGATCGTTTTCCAAATGTATCATTTTGATAACAGTTTAAAACAATTTTTATGAGAATGCGATCTTGGCAGGAAAAAAAAAGTGAGTGTATCTCAATCTTGTGGCTGTTCCTTAATCGATAGATTGAGCATTTAAAATTGTTTATCCAGAGAAGTTAGTCTGACCCAGTAGACAAAACTGAGATGTTTGAGTTGGACTGGAAGTGAGGCTACATTGAGAGTTAGCTAGAAATAATAGCGTTTACCATTTAGCATGATATGTCTCAATGTTGATACAGTGAGTGATGTATTTATACTACACTCCAATCTACATATGACTCCCACTTACTGTCTTGCTGGCCACAACTAGAGAGAGATTTTTAGAGAAGAAACATTAAGCACTTCCTGACCAGGCCTTTAACTGTAGCTTGCTAGTTTGGTCTTTTTGCTAGCTAATCACATTTAACAATTAAACACCTACTTTTTGTTGATGTGTGAGGTCTTAGGGTTAGACCTAACCCTAACCCTACCTGAATCGCCTTTCTAGTATTTTTCAAATCAGTAACGGGAATGATAAATCGACATAAATAGACATGGTTGGGATGAAAACTACACTTTGAACCAAAATAAGCACTTGCTAATGGATCTCCTGGGCCATGCACCCCGCTTACACCTGGGACCCCTCCTCCTGTGTGTCATGGTTTGCTCCCTTGCATCACAACTTCATCCTGTCATTGGTTTGTTACCTGAATGTGTTCACCTGTATTGTGCTAATTCCTGAGTACTCATAGTTTGTGGCAAAGGCTTATTATGTGTTTAGTTACTTCAAGTCTGAGGCATTCAGTTCCCCAAATTCTGTGTTTTATGTTTCATTGTACATCCTGGTTTTGACACTGGCTGGTCTCCCTCATTTTTGATTATTGATTGTCCTGTATTAAACTTGCATGCCCATGGTAATATGGACTCTGATTACAATTCTTGGATTCTTACACTTGTATATATCCATCCATCCATCCATAATCTATACCACTTATCAGTTAAAGGTCATGGGGACGCTGTAGACAATCCCAGCTGAAGTAGGGCAAAAGGTGGGGTACACCCTGGCGTGTACACCAATTTATTGGTAGCAGGGTTACTCGTATGTATGTATTCATCATCACCCTGTGGGTAATCTTCAGGAGGCCACAATTAACCCTGTGCCAGATTTTCAACTGAATTTTAACTGAATTTATAGTAATGTAAGTTTTAATAGCCTATACATTATCATTATTATTAGTTCCTATTATTGTACGAGCACTTACTGACAGTAAAGGTGTCATTGATGCGGAAACTGCACAACACTCGTCTCTCGTCCCTCGCATGGAGGAACCCGTTCCCCCTCACCACCACCTGAAAGGATTCTGCAATACGACATGACCAACAGTGACAAAGACAGTAATTTATGTCAAACCCTGGTCAGTATCTTTTTTATTTATCATATCAGATTTGTTCTATATTCATTCCCATACAGAGGGAATCATTCCAGATGTAACTTGCATGTCATTCAGGAGACAGATGCCTAAGTCGACTGCAGTTTTACACTGTGGATATAAAATCTTTTTTCCTTTGGAAGGAGCATAAGAAGTGATAATTTCCTAAGGTTCCTTATTTCTACGAAATTTGAAAGCAGTTTCATTTTTATCCTTTTACCTCATACTGTTTGTGAAACAAAAGTTCTGTGAAAGCTTGGAAAAACAAATTGCAATATTGAGCTGTAAAATATTCAGCTGGCTCGTTAAGGTGAACAGAATTATGGGATTTCCTCTGTTGGAAAGGATAAATGCAGCCAAAGTAAGGAAACTTAGAAGAGCTCTCTGTTATGCTGCCTGAAAATGGTGCCCAAAAGTTCAGTCTACCTAAGCAGATGTCTTCTAAATGAAGCATGGGTATAGAGAAGCAGGATGAAGGGCTAACGGATAAACAATTCTGGTAACTAAAACTCTGCTGCATAATAACATATGAATAGGCATATTATACAAATATTACTTACTAGATTTCATACACAAGTTTTTATTGTGTGCTCATCTTTGCTCACCTCCAGCACATATAGTTGAAGGTTCAACAGACAATATTTCTATGCATGATCTCTTCAAGATCTGAAACACAGATAAGATTCAGAAATATTGATAGGAGCCTGAAATTTAAAAACTGATGTGAGTTTCTTCCTTCAAGGTTGCATAAATGGACTACTGGTGCTGATTATTTGTGTGGGTGTAATGATGCATCATGACACAATGCAACGCGATGCAAAAATGTGATGAAGTGTATCACGAAAATGCATGAGTTGCAGAAATCAGCATTCTATTAATGTGCATCTAATGCTATTGCACTGTTTGAACACCAGAGGTCCTAGACTGCACAAGCCATAATCACATGATCACATAATCATGGACAGCCTGCGAGATCTGCACTTAACCCTTTAACTACTAGAGGTGGCGCCATTGGATCCAGTTGCGCATCAATTAGCATTTCTCATATTCACGCTAAAAAATTAGCAACTCCCGCAAAATAAATACGCACTTAAGGGGAAAACGCTTAACTAAAAGCAAAAAACAACATTTTTACCTAGACAAAACACAATTTATGGGCCTAAAAATTGTGCTACAGGGATTAACGAGTTAAAGACCGAAATCTCCAGACTGCAATACCTAACATGCATTATAAATTATATGGTTACACAATCACATAATAACGGTTAAAAAATTGCCTATTGTCTGGAGATTGTTAGTTCGATAACAGATTATCTGTGGCTGGGAGCTCGAGAGCGAAATTGGCCTGTGCACTCAGGCAGAGAGTAATAGCATGCTCTCTCTCCCCTGGCCATTACAGTGATGCTAGCCAATCATATACATCTTAGAGCTCATGCACACTGAGGTGGATGGGTAGCGCTTTCTTCCATTGCATGTGCCGCAATTTTTAAAGATGTAGTTGGCGGCTTCCTGTGACTCGTAGGAAGCATGTGATAGCCTTGGCTCTTCCTGGTTGGTAGATTTTGCGTGATGGGGAGAACTGTCTGGGAGGTGGAAAATGGTCATGACTAAATTAGGGAGAAAAAAGAGCTGTGGAAATCAGGCATTTTAGCTGACTTTGGAGCTCTATTTCTTCTACGGAGCTATTTATGTCTCAGTCGTTCCACAGGAAGTCAGAAGTCCCCAGGTCAAACAGTTTGATGATTCTGGAGAATTTATACATTTATTTATTAATTTTTAAGATACAGTGAACCGGTAGTACATTTTGGTTACAATATTAAACCTCTGTTTGCTATTCATTTAACTTTACACATACGAAAATTCACATTGTTTTGTATTCCTTACAAAAAATTTGACTTTTAAAAGATAATTTTTCCTCATTCAAAGTTTGTTCAAAGCAAGTTTTTAAGCATCACATAGAATCAAAACTGTGAAGATGGTATCAGTATCATTACTTGAATTAAATCGTGACCAGAATGATCATTACTAACATTCTCATTTTAAACTCTAATTATTTGTTGACAGATTTAAGTGTTGTAAAATACTACTTTTAACCATTAATAATATATTCATGAAATGATCCTTAAAGCACAACCAGCATAAATCTTTCAGTTTGACCAATAGTGTGTCCAATCACAATTTCACATCCCACTCCCTTCCATTTTGTAAATCCATATCAAACTTTCACCTTAACTCTGACCTCTGTGGCGTTCCACGCTCTGCACCTGTCCCTTTTTTGTTTTCCATTTCCATATATAGTCACAGCTTCCTGTCTTTTGTTCAATTACTTTCTATGCATTGCTATTACTTTCCTGAGTGTATTCACCTAATGCTTGTTTTCCTCTTCAGTGCTTGCTTCAGGTTACGTACTTTTCAAATTTTCTTTTATAAAGTAGTTCTACCTGTGATTTCCTTTCATCTAGTTCCCTTGAGCTTGTATTTTGTGTATCTTCTTTCTGGTTCTGTATACTGTGGGTTTTTCTATATGCATGTTTTTTCTTAATTTTGTGTAGGGATCACTGTATTGTCTGCTGGACCAAGTGACATACTCTTCTGTGTCAACAAGAGCAGAAATTTAGTTTGTATTTATTAGTTACATAAAATATATTACCTAACATTAGCCAGCATGCTGTGAGCTTCAGTCCACAAAAAGCTTAAGCTAAATTTACATTATATTAACTTAACATTAATACAGTGGATAGCTCAGCTTATGTTATGAATCTTAACTGTTGTTATGTATGGTAAACTGTGGATGAAACATTAGTAGATATCTAGTTGTAGTGTAATAAACATACTTACAAGGCTTAGACTTTATATAGACATGATATAAATAATACAATGGCTTCTGTATTGGGAATAAAGCAGGTTGCCATTTCTCATTTTCTGAGCTGGAAAAGTCATTTGGCCTCTTACCGAGTCGATGATGTCTTGCAGTGCCTCAAAGCCGTCATTCACAGGAAAAACGTGGTCTTCGCTGCCTGCGATTGTAGCCAGCTATGATGGACGAAAAGAAAAGTATGCTTTAGTTAATATTAAATATAAAGCTCTGAGTGTACATGCTTTACATGTATATAAATACTCTTTGTATTTACTGCTATTCTGATACTTTGTGTGTGTGAGGTAGTGTGTGTATTACCCATGAGGTACCATAAAACACCTAACCTTTGACACAGCTTTTGGCTTTGCAAAAACCAAGTAGATGAATTAAGATATTGAATACCTTTTAAACAGACATACACAGGTTGTTATTCACTCAAACCATTTATGAAGCTTCAAATTCAAAACATGTCCCCTAAAAATGCTTGTGTTCCAGAAAACAACACTGGGTTTTGAAAACTACTTTTGGACATGTTTGGGATGCGACCCACAAAGCTGTGACTCTTCTTTCTAATACTAGCTTAGTGAAAACATTTATTCAGCCAAGTGAAATTGTTGAATCTAATTTGAAAATCTCACCTGAGTTTCATTGAAGTCTTTCACTCCTACGCAGTACACTGTGGCTCCAAGCTGGCGTGAGCGTCCAGCCTGTTATACACAATATCAAATTAAGCAAAAAAAATGACAAACTCTTTATAGAGAATAGGATATGTGGTTGGGACATGTGCACTGTAGCGAGGTGTTAATGTGACCTATATAGTGGCCTATTGTATATACAGTATAGAGTGAAGCTAATAAGTTTGCGTCCTGATTTGTTTTTCTGAATAGATGTGTCATTGTTTATAGTGTTGTATATAAATTGTCATTTTTTCACAATAAAGAATGATAATTTTTTTCTCTTGACAAAACTACAGCGTCAGTAACTCACTTCTCTCGCTGCCAAATCAAACTGAGTCTCACGTAACTCTCCGTCTGTCAGGGCGATGATGACGCTCGCTATTCGGTAACCTGCGAACAGAATACCTGTAAATACTAACACTTTGCTAAGTGCAGTGCACATGTACTGTATTTGAATATAAACACTTTAGCGGTAATAATATATCAAAACCATGATATGCCATGAACAAATTATAAGCAATTATTAACTATTACAGTAGTAATAATAGCCTTTGGTGCTTTTGACATGGAAATGTGAACCCACAATGCGCTTTCCATTCAAGCAGGAAAAGCTGATTTTTCTATATTGTACAAACAATGTAAAGACACAGAGACATGTGACAAAAAAGACCAAACTATCAGAAATATCAAATTTTCTCACAGCTGTGTTGATAAATAACTAATAAAAGACTGTTATATACTCTAAAATGACATTTTAATTACATTTAGCATTGACTGCTAACTTAGCTTCCTCTGCCATATTGAAAAAACATCAGCAGTTTGCCATATTTAGAGGTGAAAAAAGATGAATTTCACAAGAATGGGTCATTCATGTGAATTTATTGCATATAACACAACATCATTTGAACGCAGCAGTAGAGAGAAATATAGGCTACACATCCATACATACACCCACTGACAGAATGTTGGATTATTTCTTGCTTTTCCTTCCTCTTTTCCTTTCTTTCATTATTCCAATGAAATCATCAACACAACGCTGAGTGTTAGGGTTTATGGGCTTTTAAAAGATGTATTTTTAATGTGGCTCTTTTTTCTTTGTATCATCACCACTCACCATCACCACTCGCATAGTAGATCTGCTCACTTGCCTACATGAAAGAGCAAAACAAAAAGGTTTTTTATTGGGACAAAGATAAGGATGGAGGGAAACAGAGGTAGACAGAATGGAGACTTTCTCACCCGCTCAAAGCCCTTGTGCATGAAAGTGTCTCCACCTGGTAAAACTATCTGTAGTTCCTCCAGTCCTGCTCGTATCTGATCCCTTAACACACACACACACACACACACACACACATAGACATCATATCTAAGAGTATACCATATATAAGTGCTCCTTAGAAGGCCAATTTTTGAAGCATTTAAACAGGTCACTCTGGTCTAAACACATCACAACAGCACAGAGAAGGAGAATCTGGACCTGGACCTCTGTTTTTTTAAAGCTCACCTGTCTTCTGTGAGCTTCATCAGGGTTCTGCCCTCTGTTGAAAAAACAATGAAGGACATCCGGAGCTTGGGACTGAAAAATAAAGAAAGAGAGACAGAGGGAGTCAGAAAGACAGAGTATTGGCGTTGAGATTGTATCTTCTTTTCAGCTTTACAGTTACTACAATTTGTACTCTTATTACACCTTCTTATTCTTCTTCTTTTTTTTTCTTGATCACTATCACTACTAAATATGGTCTGGTCAAATGTTTAAACTGTAATTTGGTGCTCTAGAGTATAGTACATCAAACTGGGCTGATAAACTTAAGCTGAATTTAATAGTGGGAGGCTTATATGAAAAAAAAAGTGGGATAAATAGACAGATAAAAACGACAAACCAGATGTTCGTTTTACTGCGCTCGTCAGCTGTTACTTATTAGGATAAAATTTAATTAGAATTCTTCTATGTCAAATACTAGAATTTGGGACTCAGTTATGTATATTCTGAGTAAAGACACTATTAATGACGGAAAATGTGGTAACAATGGTTTAAGGGTGTGGTCAGGTGGAGTTTGAGCAGCAATGAGGAAAACACACACAGTAACGATGTGATGCCAGTGCCAGAATCCTGACCCACTTCTACTCCTGCCCTCCAGACCTGCCGGATTCATACTGATACTATACTTCTGTTATGAGGAGCAGCACGGTGGTGCAGTTGTTAGACTCGGGCACCTTTCTGTGTGCAGTTTGCATGTTCTCCCTGTGAATAAGTGGGTTTCGTCCGGGTACCCTGGTTTCCTCCCATCGTACAAAAACATGCGGATTAGGTCAACTGGCTATTCTGGGGTGCACAAGTTAGTGAGGTCGTAGTGCCGGTCCCAATCCCAGATAAATTGGGAGGGTTGCGACATGAAGGACATCTGGCGGAAAACCAGTGCTAAATCGATGAGCGGATGATGGATGATCTGCAGTGACGGCTGAAAGAAGAAAAAGATTCTAATTCTGTTCTGAGTGAAGCTTTCTGTATTTGTGACTCAACTTCTGCCCTTAGATGGTCCCACATGGACACCTTAAAGATTTGTACTTCCTTTAAACAGAAAATGACCAAGACTCACCTGGATACTGTAGATTTATATCTAAGAGCTGCTTCTGTAATCATAAAGACTGTCCTGTGCTCATCCCAAGACTATTCATAATGTAGTAATACTGAATGACATTTCTTAATCCTGTTTGTCTTTACTTTTCTATGCCTGTGTACTGTAATGCTTTATAACCCCACTATCTAGTGCCACCAAAAGAGGAGGACACTTTTAAGACATGCCAATGGATTAACATAAACTAATATTAAAATACAATAACTAGGCTAGAAGATGAACTAGCATTATTAAACAGTCTAACCCAGAATTAGCACTACAGTAAACAAGCTAATCCTGAATTAAAGTGAAAATAATTCCTGAATTAGCATTTCATTAAACAGACTAACCCTGGCTTAGCATTATATTAAACACACTAATGAACGTGAAATTATATTTAACGGACTCTGAGCCCTGTATTAGCAGTATATTAAACAGGCAAACCCTTACTTGATATTGTATTAAACACACTAACACACATGGAATTATATTAAACTGACACTGAGCCCTTAATGAATTAGCATTTAGAAAACTGGCTAACACAGGAATTGGCATTATGATATACAGCCTAAAGGAAGTTACTGGCATTCATATATGTGCATATATATATTTTCACAGATTTTTCTTGCTTGGCTAACAAACTTACTTTGACATTATTTCAAGGAGGAGTTCATACTCATGTTCATAAACATTTATACTCTTCACTGCTAACATTAGCCATCTAGCTAACATGACACAATCATTAAACATCTGCCTATCACCAGTCTGTAGACAAACTCTGCTGAAACCATGTGTTCATGATAAGAAAAGAATTCACGTCTGCTTCACACTTTAAAACCTGTGAAAAATCTCACCTGATGAATTTGTGTGCCAGATGATCCACAAAGTAATAAATCTCATTCCAGTGATTCTGAACACTTCCAGACCTAAACACAATATGAAAGATGATTGAATTTTGGCACATGTGTATGCACATTAGCATACTTATATCATTTGCAAACTCATTGAATAATCGATTTCAACTATCTAAAAAAGGGCGTTCACTTGCACATTTGACATTGGCAGTAAAACCATGTATCTGAAGTTATTTCCTCAGATATCACCTCGGATATTTAGACACTGTTTACACACTCTCCACAAAGTATATCAGGTTACTAACTAAAGATTAGCTAGCAAATTAGCCAAATTGATCATTTTCTAGCAGAATTAGCTAAGTTGGAGTAGTCATAAAACATTGTTAGTCAAATAGACTATAGGCTTCTAGCTATATAGACTTCTAGGATTATGGTGGAGTGTCTAAAGCTGAGACTAGCATTGGAGTAAACATGCTAGCCACAAAATAGTCCACCAACTAGCATTAAAATAAACACGCTAATACAAGAACTGACAGGCTAACCCTGCTTATCAGTAAAAACTTAATAAATGATTTAAACATTCATTAACAAAGATTTATTTAAACATTCTATGCAACAGGCTAAATCTGATTTAGCCTTACACTAAATGGGCTAACATAAGAAATAACGATATAGGTTAGCCTTCTTGAATGACGATGCTAAGCAAAAAACTACATTGGCTAGTGCTAAGCATTAAAAAGGGATGATGGAATCTAAGACAAGAAGAGATTATTTTAGTTAAATGATTAAATAAAATGGTCCTTTTTATACAGGTAAGAGTTTTTGTTTTTTTTTAAACTGCTCTGATAGTGATTTAAACCATAAAATGCATGTTAATCTCTCTTGTATATATATTTTTTCCAGAAACAAAATATGGCAGAAAAAGTGCCTCAGAATAATTTAAAAGGTAAGTATTTATGATCTTATGACATAGACTGCACAATAATGAAAAGACATTTGGCAGATATTTGAAATAAATATTTATTTTTGACTTTTGTCAGAGTGTGATGTGAGACAGAACGTCCTATTTCCACATGCCTGAGGACAGAAATAGTCATCAAGAACTAAAATAAAGTGCTGTCTGTTTTGGTACTCTTGCTGTTTTCAGTCTTTGTGTGGTGCAGACAGATCAGACAGGAATTCTCGCCTTACCTCAGCGAATTTAAATAAAACTTCATATTTTTTTTTTACATATGGCACATTCACTTGTTGAGGCTGCTCTGCTAAAAAACGTTATTAAGCCGAGAGTTTCAGCAGCTGTATGCGCCTTCAAGTGTAATATGACAAGTTTTATAGTCACAGTTTTATGTTGGTACAGCATTCTGAGACACATTAAACACACCGCTATTGAAAACACTTGTGAAAGTTAGGTGTGACATCAGCTCATTCAAACTAGCTTTGTAGTAAACAGGCTAACCACAAACTAACATTATAGTGTCATAGTATTATAGTGTCATATAGTTTTGTTTTTTTTTTTTAGAGCTCTGTGAAATTTTAAATCGCAGTTTCTTTTTAAATGTTTGACACCTAATTAATTCTGTAGCAAGATTACAATTTTTTTTTTTTACAAGTTTTTTGTCTGAAGAAAAAAGAAAGAGGACTAATCAGTAAGTTTAAAAAGTGTAATAAAGTGTAATAAAATAGTACATGTTAGCATTTTGCTAAAAATGAGTAAAAGAATAGCAGCCATAAAATATTTTCAAAATGCTGGACTTTGCACTAAATACATGTCAGTAAGCAATGATGGATGAACATTCCAGGGAAAAAACAGTCAGCACTGAGGGAATTATTATAATCCTGTTATTGAGCTTACTGGGAGTTCTGTAATTTTGGAATGCAGCATTGGCTTTACTAATGCACTGATGTCATAATGTTTTTTATTTCCAAATGCCGGGTTATATAATAATTGCATAAAACCACGGTTCTGTAGTGTTAATGACTAAAATGATCTCATTAAAATATCTCTCTGCATGCTGTATTGTGATTCTTTGCTCCACATCCATCCAGCACTAGTAACCATTTAACGAACGTGACATTAATACGTGACAGAATTTTTAAGGACAATAAGCCATGATAAATGAGGGAGATTTGGAGTCATGAGGTTTTAATCAGCAATGAGATTCATGATTCATGATTAAATTTTGTCATAAGCTTATCAGAAAGTAAATTATAACCATCAGGCTAAACTGCAGCAAATTAACCCGTTATGTTCTGTAATTTAAAAAAAGGGGAACAAGACTGAAAAGACTTTTTTCCAAACTGAAATTAGTCTCAAGCAGCTTTTACTCTTTAGTGGATATTTACATTTAAGGCAGGATAAATGTTAAGACAGGTGAATCTAAGTTAAACTCAGTCTTACAAGCTGAGCTGCTGTAGTTAATTCTGGATTTCTGTAAAGCTGCTTTGTGGAAAATTTTAATGTTAAAGAACGCTATACAAATAATGTACACCAATTTAAGATTTCAAAGGAGCAATAATTACAGTATGTTCGTTAACAAAACGTTATATGTATTCACGTACGGTGGGGTCCGAATGTCTGAGACAACATTGAAAATCAGGGATTTTTTAAAAATTTAAAAACTGGAAATAAACAGAAAATTTGAGGATTATTTTTTGGGACTTTTTTCCACACAGATTTTCTCTATGGCCAATTCCCTCCCACCAGACAGCTCTCCTCTATCAGATGGCAGTTACCAACCAGGGCGGGGGACAGCTATCACGTGCTTAATCCAAGGCATGTGAAGCCAGCCAATTGCTGCTCAGGCGACATTAGGAGGTGTAACACACTCGGAGGAAAGCGCTATCCGCCCACCTCCGTATGCGTGAGCTCACAGAAGCTCATGATTGGTTAGTGTCACTTGTAATTGACAGGAGAGAGAGTAAGCCGACCATACCTCCCTCCCTCCCTGAGAGCTCGGCCAGTTTAGCTCTCTCACGCTCCTGGCCACGGATGGCTGTGGCATCATTAGGATTCGAACTCATGATCTCCAGATGACAGGGCGAATGCATTTCTGAAAGGTTTGGAGAATTTTGGAAATACTGCAGCAAAAAAACAAAGAATGTCTGCACACTTGCACACTTTGCACTTTATGTTGTTTTTGCCATGTTTGCACATGTTTGCACACATGCACTTTATGTTGTCTTCTGGTGTCTTCTGTTGCACACGTGCACCTTTTGTACTTCTGTTGTCTTATATGTAGCACCTTGGTCCTAGAGAAAGGTTGTCTCGTTTCACTGTACACTGTGCGACATGTACATGTTGAAATGACAATAAAAGCCACTTGACTTGACTTGAAAGAAATCTGCAATATCATGACTATTCGATATTCAAAATATTGCACATTTACCGGATCACTATTTAAATGCAAACACATTTGTGATATCGACCATTTTAACTTATTTGTACAAAAAGTCAGATTTTCCATGAGTCTTATCCCGTCCGGTGAAGCGAGTGTTCAGAGTGAAGCGACACTCCAATGGACTTGATCTAACATGGATCATCGGGTTTTACACATGCCATGTGATTGCACACTGTCATTAAAACAAATAGGGGGCATACAAAATACCCAAAAAATCCATGTAGATATTTCAAAGATTTAACTTTTCACTCAACTTTCACTTTTCACTCAACTCAACATTCAGATTTTCACTTTTAACCAAAAAAATATATATTTATTGATATTGTGTAGTTTACTTTGCTATCCCAAGGAGAAGTTTATTTAATATTTATTGGAAGCAGTCTCCAGCGTCAGAGCGTTGTAACAGTCAGTACCGTTTCCTTCACATCTTTTGGACAGAGGAGTTTGTGCTTTCCAGTTTCTTGGTAATATGATTTTTATCTTGTTTAAATTTCAAGAGGGAGAAAAAAGGAGAGGCAGGTTTAGAGCTGCTATAAAGTAAGTGAGAACATTAAATGTAATAAAAAACTGTTAGCATGACTTTGAGTAAATCATTTATTGATTAAATTAAAATTGTAATTTTTGTTACATATTAAAATTTAATTTTAAATTTATTTTCATTTCATGAGAACCGATAAATAACTAGCTTAAATACAGCAATTAACATAATGTCAAGAATTCCATTTGATCCTCTCAAAAATTTGCACCCCCTTTGACATGCACTACTTAATTGATTTAAATATACCAATGATGTAAAACAGTCAGCAGCACATATTTTCTTTCTTAAGTCTGAAGGCAGGAAAGGTTCACACAGGGTCAAACTCTTGAGCAGTTAAGCTAACATTCAACTCTCGAGAGAAGCACAGACCCTTCACAGAGCTGGGAATAAAGTGCTCAGGGAGGTGATTAAGAGCAGTGGTGATCATCATACAGAAATGTAAGAAACACACAAAGACTCAACCACAATGATCTGCCAAAGACATTCAGAAAAATCCAAAACAAACAGCTAGAGGCATAAAATCCTCACTGCCAAGTGAAGAACAATTTGTCGTTTATTATATTGTAAAGTATTATCATCTTGGCCAGTTTTCTTATTTGTGATGATAAAATGTAAACACAAGACATGGTGCCGATAGGAACGTAATGAGGAGCTCTTATTGGTTTTAGTTCCAATTTTTTAAAAGTTCATCAATTTTCATTTGTCTTTCATCTGTGTCACAGCTGCATTTCAAATCTGGTTTTCATGCATGACAATGAAGTGACTGCACACACACACACACACACACACACACGCACACACACACACACACACACAAACACACACACAAACACACATTCTTTCTCTCCCTCCCTTTGGCTTCCTCCCTTATTTTCTTTTCTTTTCTTCTCTTAGATGTGTGTGTGTGTGTGTGTGTGTGTGTGTGTGTGTGTGTGTGTGTAAAAGTGTGCACTGCATCCGTGCAGCTCTGGAACATCTGGTGCTGCTGGTAAAAAGGTTCTGTTTAATTCTGCTGAGCTCAGTCTGACCTTTGACCTCTTATGGAATGCATTTATATTCAAAATGCAATTTTATGGGCAAACCTGACTTTTCTAATGAGACTCCCAATAAAGCTTGTGATTTTCATGTGCATTTGTCATAAAGAATAATAGGATCATGTACCATGCACTATATCCTTGGCTGTCTAGCACCTGTATGTTTACAGACATGTGTTATAAACAAGAATAATGCTTAGTGTATTAATGTAATAGTTACTTATGAATTCACTATAAGTTGAAACCTGGTGTAGAAGTGTAGCTGTTCATCAGAATCTTGCTGTAGTTGATATTCTGGCTGATATTGAGCTTAAAGCAACTTTAATCTTAATGATGTATTAACCACCTCTCTGTTTTTATTTGTACAACAACGATGGTGGTTTTTTTTTTTTTTTTTTTAGTAAAACAATTAGATTGAGGCTTTCGATTACCACCTGCTATGGCGATTTTTACTTTCTATGCCAAACTTTTCCTAGGTGTAAATGAGTGTGTGCACTGGCATCTGATCTGCTTACTGAAGATAACTGGATGACTATGGAAAGACAATATTTTTGCAAATTATAGTCATATTGAATGCACCTCACTCTGAAATAAATAATAAAATTAATAAGCAAACCAGTTAATTCATCAGATATCTAGATGAATAAATTCTGAGTCTCATGAGTCACGTATGCAGTTCCACTGACATTAAAAAATAGTTTTATTTTTCTTGTATAATGATGGATGAACGAATTTCCAGCTCAAACTATATGCACTCCTTTCCAGCATGAAAAACGGGTTCCTTATGAGCAAAGAGTGAAGCGTAGAGAAGGAAACAGCGCCCCACGTGTCACATAGATGCCATTACAACAACAAAAAACAACTATAATAGCCATGAGAGTCCCTCTGGTGTTCAGTGTTTACATTAAATTAAAGCAGCCGAGCAGGTGGATGTGAAACGTTAATTACACTCTCCGTGAAGCCTGTGAACACGAATCATTATAACTGCTCGAGTATTACAGTATAATCATTCATTCATTGTGAATTATAAATATGTCTGGGGTACTAGTCTGAATCTGTGAAATTTTGTCTTTAAAACGTCCTTATAGTTTGTTATTGTGTTAAGGTTGCTAAAAAATGCATTAAAAGCGTTTTACGGTGATTATTGACCTCGTTATAAAGATATTTAAGATATTTTTCATTTATAGATTGACCTAATGATCTATTAGGTACATGTATATAATAGCTAATAAGTTGGCAATTCATTATATATATATATGTGTATATATATTATGTATATATATATATATATATATATATATATATATATATATATATATATATATATATATACACAAAATAAGAACTTTAAAAAGAAAAAGTATAATAACCATGATAACAGTATTTTGCAAAATCACAGAATATTAAATATTGCAATGTAAATGATTATCAGAAAGTATTTAAAACACACATATACACAAGCTCCATTTAATTACAATTCTGTTTTAATTATTACAATTTAATTCTGTTCTAATTACATTTCTATACTGCATTTGAGCCATCACCAATCTCTCCTACCTCACTTGGCATCTCACTCACCTGAGCTAAACATCTCTTCATTTATTTGAAATTATATAAATAAGTGCAATTAATCCTGACAATATGAAGCGACAGGAGGAAACTCACTTATCCAGAACGAAGTAGAGGTCAAATCCACCGTAACACGAGGGTCCGTAATTTTGTCCAACACCTCCCCCAATCAACACAAACATCAACACACACACCTTGACACAACACACACACATTATTCCAGCATGGAGAGAGAGCGCTTAGCACGGTGAGGGAAAAAAATGAGTGCAGCTCTGAGAAGGGATGTGTGTGTTTGATTCCTCCTGCAGCTGCTCGTAAAGCTTGAAGACTTTATGAGGAACTGGGAGGAGAGAGAGAGAGAGAGAGAGAGAGAGAGAGAGAGAGAGAATAACAGAATGCATGTGAAACTGAAAAAGAAAGAAGGAGAGAGAGAGAAACAGAGAGCATGTGGAACTGGAAAAGAGAAAGAGAGAGAGAGAGAGAGAGAGAGAGAGAGAGAGAGTACATTGATATGGATAATAAGATCAGAAGATGCTATTTCTAGATGTTACAAGATGTAGCCTTTTTGTAAAACCAGTAATTTATTCAAAATTTACCAAAATGTTCAAAACATGGAGCCATGGCTATGGAAAATGTGTTTAATTTTATAATCCAACTGTAGGAATTATGTTTACCCGATTATAGAGGACAGCTAGTGGTTGAAATGAAAAGCAACAAAACGTAACAGAAAAATTTCACTTTGCACCTAAACATCATACAACAAAGCACCTTGTTTTCTTAGCATTACCTCAAACTGTAAATAAATGTTTTTAAACAAAGTCATGTGAAGTTTTTTAGATAACTTGCTAGTGGTAAAGTACAAGTCTGTGATTTTTTTTTCTTGTTAACGTTAATGGGTGTGTCCAATGGTGCAGTGGTTAGCACTGTCGCCTCACAGCAAGAAGGTCCTGGGTTCAATCCCTGGTCCCCCTGGGTGCCTTTCTGTGCAGAGTTTGCATGTTCTCCCCGTGCATGCGTGGGTTTCCTCTGGGTGCTCCGGTTTCCTCCCACAGTCCAAAGACATGCAGATTAGGTCAACTGGCTACTCAATTGTGTGGCTGTTTGTCTGTGTTGGCCCTGTAGTGGACTGGCGACCTGCCCAGGGTGTACCCCGCCTCCCGCCTGAAGATGCTTGGATTGGCTCCAGCTTCCCCGAGACCCAGATGGATAAAGCGGTGTAGACAATGGATGGATGGATGGATGTGTACAAAAAAATGGTGACCACTACCCAGAATGCAATGCACAATGATGTAGTTGCCCATTCTCTATTGGTTTCAGATTGCTTGATTGATTTTCACAAAAGCCCTATTCAGACTGCATTACACAAGTAGGTCATGTAATACCAATTTTACTTCTGTGAATTCCTGTGAATTTAGTCCCATCTGAATCCGTCATCTCAGTGTTTTATTACATACTGTACAGTTCTGTGTCTGGAAAGTGTACGCTACTGTAAAATAATCTCGGTAAATCCTTTCTAAACTGACGTGTCTATGCCAATTTTGTCATATCTTGGTGGATAAGATATGTTTCTTCTGTAGAGACACTCTACTAAGCACTTTTTTTCTATAATATTCTGCCAAAACCAAACGGAAACCAAGCTTTGGCTGAGTTTATAATGCAACACTGCAAGAAAGAATATCTTAGCAAGTACCTTAGGCACAGATATGCAAATTCAACTAAAGTTTCTCTTTATTAGAGAGCAAAACAAAAAAAGAAAGATTATAAACCCTCTTATATTTAATTTTATATTTAATTTAACTGATCATTTTTACTCATTATCATAATTTTTTTATTCTACTGGAAGATATTTTTGATTCTTTCAAGCATTTGTGTCTGGAAAGAAGCTAAACTACTGTCTATGCCAAAAGAATAATACAAATTTAAGCTTGACGTTAGTATATATGTCTAGAAATAGACTTTATTGTCATATAGTTATTATTTAATAATCTCAAATAGAGAAATATTAGGTAACTTTAGTCAGTATGCTTAGATAATTTTTTGCAATGCATATTAAATATAAGTTTTAGGTACTTGAAATATTTTAGTACAGCTATAGTCTTTTGTAATGTTTTGTGTATGTAAGCTACTACTGATCAAGTGCAACTTGCAGGACCACAAACCTTCACAAGTTGTCAAATAAATGTCAAAGAAGTCAGGTGGATATAGTATCAAGTAGATATAGAAACAAGGAACATTTGGCTTAACCATATATACAGTATGAAGCCACTCCCATCTCTGTAATTTATAACCACATGCCTTATCACATGGAAATCTCTCACTACAGACAGTCATGCATACTGTATGTCTGGAAAGCTTATTCCATCTGAATAGTAAACAAAAGACTACTACAATTTTCCATATGGTTTTGTTTTATCTATTTGATTTTCAAAATAGCACCCGCCCGTAACCACACTCGTATACAACGAGTACCACAACAGACCAGAGTTTCTAATCTGAGCAGATATTTTATTGTAGCTATCTTGCACAATAAGGAGAATGTGAGAGCTCCTATTTAGAAATCACTGACCCCAGTTTTAAAACGGCTCTTTAAAATGTTGTAAGTAGATTGCATAGGATTGCTCCACCTTCTCATGCACTTGGCTTCATTTTTGCTAATATTTAAAACAATTCTTTATTATCTATCTAAATGTCTGCACCTCCATAATGTTCCAATATGGAGCTTTTGTTTTTGCATTTTGTGTCTTTTCCTTTCTCTGAACTCTGAGTTCTCACCACTATTGTTTTCATTTTTGGCAGGAGGTTTTCCCAAAATCAGCAGGTTCAGTGTACTTTGGCCAAAATTAGCTGTTTGGAAATCTTTCGTGTTAAACTCTAGACCTCTACATAGATGTTCACAGTTTTGGTTCTTGTTTTTGGCTGAATCTGTGCTCAGGAAAGCAAACACGCATCATGCTTGGTGTTTAAGTTATAAGAACGCTATCCAGGTAAGTAGGAAGTATGGACGCCAAGTGAATGACTGACGCAAACATTTTAGCTAGCTAGCAGGTAGCCGTTAAGTCTTTTAAGTAACGTTTTGTTCAGTAATAGCGATTCACATGACCACTTTTGGACTCTGAACAGATGGGAAAAGAGAGAATAAACACATATCTCTCTGTCCAATTGTCTTTAAAAAGCATGTTTTTTTTAAAGCATTTTTAAACAAGCAATGTTGCCAGCTAGCTACTCACACGAGAAAAGTGAAATGAAGTGAAAATCTATGTATGGCTGTGAAAACAGAGCACATTTCTCATCTAATGTCTCTAGTGCCTGGATGGATGAGCTGCCTTTAGCTGAATAATTAACATAAATCATGTGATAAACCACAACAGAGGATCTGCTACAGACACGACAATGCTTCAAGTGTAGAAAACTACAGTAACTGAACTACGTCCAGTCTTTTTCCACATGTCTTTCAGCTCTGCTTCAGTATGTTTTTTCACCAATCTGGAACAGTCTGCTGAAATACCAGTCCACAGTCGCCAGTTGGCAGCCGGGACTATAAGACTAAAACGACACTGTAATTACACTTAGCAACCTGCCAGTGGTCTTGCCATACACTGAAATGTCAAAATTGCATCACAATTCATGGCTATAGAGCAGCTGGAAAATTTCACTAAGTGAATTAATGTTGAATATTTTTCCTTTTGTCAATAGCTGTAATGTTGCTGGGTCCATCTGTTCCAACTGGTCTTAGCCTGTACCTCTATGGGCTTTGTGTAAGAGACATAAAGTGTGAATTAAAGGACTGTGTGTTTAAACCTACTCTCTATCTGAAGTGGCTGTAGCATAAGTGTGATTGCTACAAACAAGAATTTTGACACATTCTTAAGCACTACGAAAACACTGTTTGATCAAAACTCACATAATGAATGTTGAACTGTAGTTGTTAAATTCTTCAGTAATCTTTAAGGGTGTAACACAGTGCCTTTACCTGTATCTGTATCTGTTTAGAACTCCAAATATCTGTACTTGTATTAGATTTAAACCTGAAATGGTCGTGGCTTGAACTGGAAAGTTTTTAAAGGTCCACTATGTAGGATTCAGGAGGCTATGTTAGCAGAAATGGAATATAATATGGTGGCATGGTGGTGTGGTGGTTAGCACTGTCACCTCACAGCAAGAAGGTCCTGGGTTCGATCCCCGGATCACCCAGGGTGCCTT
>JAQQZX010000009.1:17237509-17264123 GCA_030068355.1 Notoglanidium maculatum
GTGGGAGGAAACCGGAGCACCCGGAGGAAACCCATGCATGCACGGGGAGAACATGCAAACTCCGCACAGAAAGGCACTCTGGGTGACCTGGGGATCGAACCCAGGACCTTCTTACTGTGAGGCGACAGTACTAACCACTGCACCACCGTGCCACCCAATATTTACTATATATTTATTATATTTATATATATATATGTACATACATACATAAAAAAGATTGGGTCAATATCAGCAGTCTATCAAAAAAAGACCCTGGTAGACCTCAAGAGCAGGATCTGGATGAGAGCAAGAGTTTGTAGACCTTAGGATAGTATGAATGGGATATAACATGAATAGTATCCAGATGGGCCAGCATGGTGGTACAGTGGTTAGCAACAAGAAGGTTCTGGGTTTGAACCTCGTGGCTGACTATGTGGGGTTTGTTTGTTGTCCCTGTATTTGGCTACTCTGGTCTCCTCCCAAAGACGTGTAAATTAGGTTAACTGGGTACTCTAGATTGCTCATAGTGTGAATGGTTTCAAAAGTGTGGTGACCTATCCAGGGTGTTCACTGCCTCTCACCCAAAGTCAGCTGGGATTGGATCCCTTGAAGCAAGATAGATAATGGATGGTTGGATAGTGGAGCTTATAGGTCTTAGAATGACAGAAGTAGGCTCTGGAGGAGGGAGGCAAGATTTTGTAGAGCTCATAAGGGCAAGAGCTTTCGAATGAGAGCAAGAGCTTGTAGGGATGAGGATGGTGGATGTAAGATTTGTATGGAAGCAGAGCGTAGGAGACCTCAGGAATAGGCTCCAGATCTGGGCACGGGGGCAGATACCTTGGGATCTTGGCAGGAGTAGCATCTAGATGGAAGCAGAGGCTTGTTGATCTCAGAATAAAAGGAGAAGGAAACCAGATGGAAGCAGCAGCATGTAGGACTCAGGATGGCAGAGGTAGGATCTGGATGGAAGGAGAGCTTTGTAGACCTTAGAATTGCAGAAGTAGGACCTAAATGGAAACAAGGACTTATAAACCTCTGGGGGGTGAGAGTAGGATCTGGAGGAACGTAGAGTATTGTAAAACATATAGAATATGATCCAAATGAGCGGAGGGGCTTCTAGTATATTCAGGACATTGTAGTCCTCAGGATGATAGAAGGCAGATACAGATGCAAGTAGACCTCAGCATGGTTTCAGATAGGACAAGGGGTTTGTAGATGTTATGAGTAAAATCCAGATGGTAGAAGGGATGACTCTTTTCGAGCTTAGTGATCAACACCACACCACCTCAATGGGACTACCTAGGGTTTTTAACTGTCCACAGCCTTTCTAGTTCCCCTTTTCATTTTCTGATGTTTCTAAGAAGTAGAACGATTTCTTTATATATTCTATACATTTGAAGAATATAAGCTTACAAATAATTTGAAAGGGAAAGACTGTTTCCTGTGAATTAAAGATGATATGAAATGCAAGTACCATAAAAGTATTTTATTCCTACACTGGATGGTACAGCAGTGCAACAGGTAGAGTTGGTTCCTCACAGCTCCAGAGTCCAGGGTTCAGTCCTAAGCTTTGATTATTGTACTACAGGTTTCCCCTGGGTTTCCTCCAAAAATCACACCTGTAACACTATTCTAAGATGCCCAGAACTGTGAAGGAGTTTGCATATTTCCCTACACTGGATTGGCATACAAGGGTGAATTCCTACTATGTGGCTAGTTTTACTAGGACAACTCTGGATAATACTCTATAATTATCTGTAATAATTACTAGAAATAATCCATCTGAACTACTGTGATAAATTATCAAGATTTAAAAATATTTATGAAGTCAGTGTTGTGAAAAGCCTGTGGTGGTGGGCCACAGAACGCACACAAAGAAACAGAAGCAGTAACACTTCTAATGAGAATATAGATGTTTTCTTCTGTGTCAATGCTAAAGTTTTATTTCTGGGGTTCTTGGTTTCCTTGGTAACTGTGTACACAGTTTCAGATATACGCTGTGGTTAAGTTCACTTCCTGTTCAAGCAAAGTCTGAAAGCTCAGTTAGAGATTTCCTGCCCCGTGTCTGTGTTTGAATTTCTTTGTGTAAGATGACAAAAGGCATCATTAGGTCAATGTTTCCTGCTTACACAACATATCTGATTCAGCTGGTTCATTAATACACCATCAGGAGGATACAGTATGTGTGTGTGTGTGTGTGTGTGTGTGTTTGTGTGTGTGTGTGAGTGAGTGTTTTAGTATCAAAATTCAACATTTTGAAAGGGCACTTGTACATTTGTATGCCTCGGCCAAATGACATAGTATTTTATTGATTTTTGTTTGTTTTCAGATCAATTATTGTTCTGAAAATGCTATTGCACAGTTACTTTATATTTGATGATGTTAAAAAATTAAATGAAATAAAATAGTAATAATTGCATGTGAAAAAGTTTGGACACCCTTCCAGTTGTAAAGCCTCTGGACAAATTAAAATTATTGGTGCTTAATTGAATCATTATGGTTTGTAATCAGGTGACTGAGGATCTGAGAATGAAGCTAAGTTTGTGTGTGTGTGTGTGTGTGTGTGTGTGTGTGCGTGTTTCAGGTTCAAAACAAAGAAACTGCTGTGTTAGCAGCATCTAAAGTTATAGGTGTTCACAGTGAGGATCAGTTGCAGGATTACATCACTGAAATCAATATCCTGGCAACCTGTCGCCATAGCAACATCATCTCACTGTTGGACGCCATCTACTATGAAGGATGGTTATGGGTAAAAACTATCTATCTATCTATCTATCTATCTATCTATCTATCTTTCTATCTATGTCTATCTTATCGAGTGTGTTCTCTGCGTTCTCTGCAGATCATCATTGAGTTTTGTCCTGGTGGTGCGCTAGATGACATCATGTTAGGTAGGCGTGGCCTGACACTAATGGTTCTCTGAATGCCCTCCCTTTTCTAAATTACCCTCATGCAATGACATGTCTATGTGCATGTGCATGTACATGTATGTGTGTGTGTGTGTGTGTGTGTGTGTGTGTGTGTGTGTGTGCAGAGCTGGAACATGGCCTTTCAGAGCAGCAGATCAGTGAGGTATGTTTCCAGACACTGCAGGCTCTGTGTTACCTGCATCAGCACCACATCATCCATCGAGACTTGAAGGCCGGAAACATTCTGCTCACCATGGAGGGCCACATCAAACTTGGTACACACACACACACACATACACACACACACATTCACACATTCAAGCCCCACATACACCACACATCCCTGTACCTATCAGACTGCTCATTAGAAATACACACAGTAGAATATCCTTTATTAATTTCCATGCTCTGTATCTATAGCTGACTTTGGAGTGTCAGCAAAAAATGACAACACCTTCCAGAGACGATCGACTTTCATTGGAACGCCGTATTGGTAAGCAATTCCTCTTAATAGCTATATTGTTCAGTCTAGGCTGATAAGTAAACAGTACATGAGCTATATTTAAAGAGTTTGTTTCTAAAAGGTGATAAGTGCCAAATTCTCCTCTGTTTTAAGGCCTTGAAAGATTAGTTTCTCTGAAATACAGAAAAATCATCTGTTTTTAAGAAAATGCTACACTGTAAATTCTAATTAGTTGACATTACTTTAAGAAAAAGCATGCAAACCGATTACCTTAAAAAACTAAGTAAGGTGTTTATTTGTAACATACTATTCCTTTTCCACTTAGTTTTTCTAGGAATAGTATGTTACAAGCTTTGCACGGTTTGCATGCTTTTTTCAAGTAAGGTTAAGTAATAGAATTTACAGTGCACATATAGAGGCAAAATTAAAGCCTTGTGCTTTCACACCAGCTTCAACAGAGAAAAACAATTTTACACTTTAATTTAAAACTTTTCATTTATGTAGGCTGAAGTATTATTTGATCCTTTACTAGCTTTAAGATCACCCATAAGACGTTTTACTACCTTAACTGCTGTCTCTGTACTGTGATAAGGGATACGTCATCCTACTGTGATTATATGATAATTAGAGCATAATGTTTATTAATGCATTATTTAGATGTATAATCCTTAGTCATGGGTGTGTAACAGTTAATGATAACAAAGTGTGTGTGTGTGTGTGTGTGTGTGTGTGTGTGTGTGTGTGTGTGTGTGTGTGTGTGTGTGTGTTGCAGGATGGCACCAGAAGTGATCATGTGTGAGACATCAAAGGAGAATGCGTACTCATGTAAAAGCGATATCTGGTCTCTGGGCATCACGCTGATCGAGGCAGCTGAGATGGAGCCTCCATACCACACTCTGAACCCCATGAGAGTGCTGCTGAAGATCACCAAGTCTTCTCCACCCACACTGGCCAACAGTCGTATATGGTGAATACATCCATTCATTTGTTTGTTCCTACACCCACACTGACCAACACTCAAATATGGTGGATCTGTCCATCAATCTATTCCTTCAATCATCCTTTCATTAATTCATCCTTCCACCCACATTGTCCAGCATGTGTCTACAGTGAATCTGTACATCCCTCAGTTCAAAGCCTGTTTATGATGAGTCTATCTGGTGAATCTGTTCATCCATCTAGCCATCTTTCCACCCACTCTGCCAACATACACCAATGGTAAATCTGTTTATCCATCCATCATCCATCCATCTATCCATATTGTCCAACATGCATCTATGATGAATACATCCATTCATACACCCTCTCCATTTAAACTATGGCCCTGTCTCTGTTTTCACCCATGGTGAACCTGCCCATCCATATACCCACCCATTATCCATCCATGCATCCATCATTCAACCCTCACTGTCCAGCACAAACCAATTATAAATCTGTCCATCCATCCATCCATCCATCCATCTGTCCCTGGACAATGTCCAACATGTGTCTGTGGTGAATTTGTATGTCCATCCATTCATCCATGCTGTCCATTTAGACAATGTATCTGTCTCTGATTTAACCCATAGTGAACCTGTCCATCCATTCATCCATCTATCCATGCATCCATCCCTCTATCCATCCATTCATTTATTCATATACCCACTCACTCAAAGGGCGGATCAGCTTCTGGAAGTGCACTGTCTTTTTGCATATATTTCTGATAGAGCAGAATATACACAGGGGCTCAAATAATAAATGCTTTCCCCCCATCCTTTTTCTGCTTTTTGATTTTACCAGGTCAAGCCATTTTCAGGATTTCTTGAAGAGGACTTTACAGAAAAACCCCGAGTCACGATGGGGAGCACAGCAACTACTCGCTCACCCATTCTCATACATGGGTCGGAACGGACAAGCCCTCAAGGAGCTTATTGCTGAGGCTAAAGCAGAGGTCACTGAGGTCATAGAAGCAGAGGTATAATAAATAAAGAAATTACAACCAAACAAGGCACAGAAATCTTGTTCACTACTTGTTAAGGATATTTAATTGTATTGTAATCATACTGTTACAATATTGTTTGATAAACAAGGGTGGCGCCGTGGTGCAGTGGTTAGCACTGTCACCTCACAGCAAGAAGGTCTGATCTCCATGTCGATCGGGCGCCTTTCTGTGTGGAGTTCACGTATTCTATCTTATTTCAGCCAGATGACAAACTTTCCATGAGAAAGTCAAGTCATAGGAAGTTGTGCTTTACAGAGTCTCAGTAACATGGCATCTTAATAAGTTTAAAAGGGAGAAAACAGAGAGGCTGGTAAAGGGAATTACTGTTTATAGCTAACATAACAAGTGATAACAGGACCTAACTTGTTTTGAGGATGTTCTACATCACTAAATATAACTATAAAATGATAAAGCTTGATGTGAAATGGGCAGATTGTTGAGCGAAATATGAAACACACTAGAGCATGTTGTCATAAGAAAATAATGCCTGACCATGGAATTCTAATATATTAGATCAGGTTGCGTCATTTAAGATAGATGGCTTGTAAATGTTCACTATGTAAACTACATAAATGTTCACATCTGTTAAATGCTCTACAGTCAGAGTAGGCAAATTCTACCTAAAGAAACTACCTTCATATGCTGCCTCTACACAAATATTCAATGGTAGTGGTAGTATTTTTAAATATCCACTATAACATACTGTACGTTTTGAATGTCACCATATAGTTGGAAGTCATGTACTGAACATAAATTGTTGTGTTTGCCTTTCTATAAGTCTCTCTCAGATCTGCATTCCACTGTGGATGAACCACCAACCAACACTGAGACACCAGTAATGCAAGATCCACCAAAAGACGAGCCAGAAATCCCTCTGACACCCTCAGGTGAAGAACCCCCCGAGACTGCTACCAATCCCGAGCCAAGCAAAGTCCCCAAAGTGACGCGTCGGGCATCTGGTGCCCTAGATAAAGCACAGAAGAGAGTCAGGCGTCTGTCTGTTCCAGGAAACTTCCTCTCTTTCTTGACTCGCCGTAAATCTGGAATCTGGAACGATGATTTGAAAAACCTGGGGAATCAGGAGCAACAGGAAGTCACCGTCAACCAGAGCGAAGAAGAATCAGAGAAAAGTCCACAAGAGCCAGAGGACAAAGGGATGGAAAATGAGCAGAAACCTGAGGAGGTGAAAGAAGGATCTGATCAGAGCCAGGAGAAACCTGATGGAGAAACAGAAGAGAAACCAACACCAGAGAGTGACATGGAGTGCAATGACATCGATGCAAACTGTCACAAAGATGAAGAAATGCAACAGGAAGAGGATTTATCTAAACAGGAAACACTACAGGATACAGAGGTTAAGAACAGTCCAAATGCTGATCAATCCAAAGATGAGCAAAGGTTTTGGAGATGCCTTAGTGTACCCAAAGAAAAAGACAATAAGCTTGGAGTAACTGATTTGCAAAATGTTCTGATCGACACGTTGTGTTTGGAAACCTTGCACTTAAACAAAAAACGTGAAACCAAAGAGAAATGTTTACATGATTATCTGGATTTGGCTGGACATGGGACTGCTTCTAAATTCTCATCAACAGTGGAATTAATCAGAAAGCCAGTTGTGAAAGTGTATGTTCCTGCTTCTGTGGAAAAGACAAGCGAGGAACGGACCGAGAGTGTAATGCAGGAAGATATGAGAGAGGAATTAGAAGGACAAGTTGATGCTAAAGAGGCGGAGGAACAAAAGATAAATGAGGAAGAAGGCAAACATGAAGAGGGGGTAGATGTTAGGAAAGAAATAACAGAAGACATAGACACAGTAAACGATGAAGATTTTAAGAATGCTGAAGAAACAGTGCCAATAGCTGATTTAACTAGTGAAGAAACAGCACAAGCCCAAAATCACCAAGAATCAGAACTGAAGGAAGAAACTGAGCGAGATGAACCATCTGAAGCAGAACCGAAGAATGAAGAAACACCTGAAGTGAAGGAGTTCAGACATGAGTCAAGCCCTGAAGAGATCCAGACTGCAGGAAACAGAGTCGAGGATGAAGACGTAACAACTGACCAACCAGATGAACCTAGGAATGTCACAGAGACAGTGTCAAAGGACTCACTTGCAAATGACACAGCAGGAACGTCAGAGCTTCAGACTGACAGTCCAGCATGTAGCGAGACACAGAGAGAGGAAGTGAGCTCAGAAAAGACCAATGGTGTTTCTTTAGACAAGAAGGTCACCAAACCTGTAAAGCAGGTTAGCTTTGTGCACGAGGAAGTGGAATCGGTTGAAAAGTCAAACAGCATCCTGAACGGCGACTCAAATACAGAAGCACCTCATACAGAGTCAAATGGTTCACTGCATCATAACATCAATCAGCACAATGACGAGTCAGCGATTTCACCAAAAAATGAAACGGTGAGTCAGTGCAGTGAAAAGAGTTTCCTTCCAACACAACACGATATTTCCTTCTAGCAAAAATACCAACAGCTCATCTGTCTCTTATTGTTTATCATTTTCCTGGTCCTGCTCATTAATTCCATTATTTCATGTAACTAGTTGCCAACTTTTTACTGTACCAATAGCAATTATTGGAATAACCATAACAAACCTGCTTTGCTGGATATAATAATGAGGATTTGAATGCTCTGTATAATGGCTTAAAGTTTTGGTTTGCTGGTACAATGGTTGTAAATCGTGATTGGCTGGTCTAATGACTGTGAGGTGTTTATAGGCTGGAATAATGTCTGTTGTATTTTGATACTGATATAATAATAGCCGTGAACTTTTGATTTGGTAACGTAATAATGACTGTGTTTGGTTGGTATAATGACTGTAAGGTTTTAATTGGCCCACATGAAGACTATAAGGTTTTAATTATGCCAGGGTAATTATTATTAATTATTCTAAGTTTTGATTGGCTGATGAAATGGCGGCGGCCATCTTAACTTCAAGGCTCTATCCAACTATCAAACTAAGAGTCCTATTCAAAATTAGAGTAACAACTAAAGGGTATAGGTGCTCCTGTAGCACATATTTACAATTTACCTTTAACTCCAAAATGGCTCTTAGAAATGACTATGAGATTTTGATTGGCTGGTATAATGATTGACTGATCATTGCATTGCATCACCTTACATCTTATAGGTTAACTCAAAGTTACACATCACAGAGACAGCTGATACCCAACGCTCATCTTACCATGGCCTCAGTACAGTACTAACAGTAGCAGAGCGCTGTTTTTTGTGTTCTGCATTATAATTTTTCTTTCAACCAATCAGAAGACACTATACTATATTCATTCGTTAAAGCTGAAAAGCAAAAATCTGTATTAGTTGATAGTGAATGATAAGCTTATAACACCCTCTGGTAGTGGACTTAGACGTTCCATGGTACAGTAACTCACTCTTTTGTTGTGTACCTGCAGAATATACCAGCGGGTCGAAAAACAGTGAAGAAAACACGAAAATTCATGGTGGACGGACGTGAGGTGAGCGTCACCACATCAAAAGTGATCAGCGAGAAAAATGATAAAGAACAGCAGATGCGATCAATCAGGTACTTTCACTCACGAATAAATCGAGAAAGTTAATAATAGATAATAAAGTGTGTTTTGTGTGTTTGTATATGTGTGTATGTGCTTGAAAAGATGTCTGTGTGTGGAGGAAATTATAGGTGTGTGTATCAAATATAAATTAGTTTCAATTAAAGGGAAAGTATAACCACCATACAATATATGTGTATCTAAAAATAAAAATACGTTGTGTGTGTGTTTGCGTGTATGTACGTGTGTGTGCAGACGGCAGGAGTTGCATGCTCTGAAGCTGCTACAGCGAGAGGAGCAGCGAGAGTTCACACAGCTAGAACAGAAACTGCAGCAACAAAGAGAGATGATGTTCCGCCATATTGAACAGGAAATGAGTGTAAGTCAAAAACACACACACAAATATCAAGCAAAGATACTATCAGGTTCAAAATGTGAATCCATCCATCCATCCATCCATCTCTTTGTGTCACCCTCTACAGAGTAAGAAGCAGTACTACGATGGTGAACTGCAGCGTCTGGAGAAACAGTATGAACAGCAGAGCCAAAAAATGGAGACCGAGCATACGGCGCGTCTCCGAGAGGAGGCACGGCGTCTCAAATCTCAGCAAGAGAAAGAGCTACGAGCCCTTAAAATGGACCCTAAAGAGGTAATAATTCACCTCAAACAAGATAAACAGATAGACAGACTTTTGGATGAACAGAAAGTTTGTTCCTCCATGTTTGTTGAAACTTTAGAACTGCTATATGGGGCACCATGTGTAACATGGAGAAAAATATATTTTGTGCACTTTGTAAAAATTTATATGAGTCATGAAACTGATTTGTTTGCAAGTGCAGACCCTAAACTAAATGACATGAAGAGTGATTATGGAAATGGGAAAGTAGGGAGAACTCTTGAGAACTTGAGTTCTTGATGCCTTCATCGCTAGTGAACAAAGAAACAAGAATTTATAAGAAGGTGGAGCTTCAAGTGTGGTTTTTCTACCAACCCTTGCAGTTCTCATGGCACCAAACTGTATGTGCTCATATTTGTTGTAGTTTCTGTTCTAATCCTGTCTCTGCCCCTGTCCTGTCACTGATTAGTTACCCCTTTATGTTCACCTATTCTTTTTATATCCGCTGTGAGTCACTGTTTGTTGTGAAGTCTTACCGTGCATTTTATATTAAGTATTTCCCATCTTTGTTGTACCATTTGTTTTAGTTTTTAACTGTTGACATTACGGCTTATGGAACTTTCTTTAACTTTGCATGCCTGTGCCAGGTTCTCTATATGTCAGAGAATCCATTTTGAGATCAGCAAAACCATTACATAGATAAAAATAAACATCTGTAAGACCAAGCTAGTTGTACTTTATTCGGTTACTGTAATATAAAGCATGTTTCATGTAATAATTGACTCTTTTCTTAAACATGGTCCCATTTAATGTAAAAATCAATACATTAATAAATAAAATTAAAACATCTGTGTTTATTACAGGAGCAGCGTTTCTTACAGAAGCAGCAGCAGGAGCTAAATGAAGCGCTACAGAAAGCTGTACAGGAACACAAGAGGAAAGTGGCTTCCATGGAATGGGACGTCACTGTCAAATCCCAGCAGCTCAAGAGGGGTACAGCAGCCACATCATACACAAAACACAATAATTAACATATTGAAGTGGTAATTCATGGACGTATTAGCGGGTTAGACTTATTATCCCAGTAACCGGTACACAAACCATCTGCCCAGTCTAATTGTGTAGTGATGTCACAATATAAATCCAAAACCATCTTCATCACCAATGAGGAAATTGTCCTAGATGACAAAACAGACAGTAAAGACATGTTTAGATTTGTATCAGTAGCTGCATTAGCTATTCAGGCTAAACAACAGGTTTTACAATGGATTGAGTTTCCCTACTGAGATATCTGAGTGTGCCAGTAAGAAAATTAATGTGAGGTATTAAATCTTTATGTAGAAATAAGAATAGTTTTAATTAGGTGTGTTTTAATACCATAAATGAGACGTCTTTGAGTAGCTAACGTGCGCTAAAATGACTTTTGAGAAGATTTTATTCATAAAGTCTAAATTCATAATTCTTATTCATCTAATCTTCACTGTCAAAACGAGCCAGACAGCTCAAGTGAGCAAACCTGGCTGGATTTCTGAGGGGATTTTTAAAAGTCATAGAATTAATGCTTCATAATCATCGCTGCTAAAGCTCATTGAACATGTGCTATACCTGACAGGATTTATTTGGGGATGTTTAAGTACTCAGAAATGTCATTTTTTTTACCCCTAACTACATGACTAACAAATTTTACTTAACAGAAAACCTCCCAACATGCAGTCATAAAACTATTCAACAACATCATATGGATGCTTGGATAAAAGACACACCCACTAGTCATGTGGTCCACAGACACACCCCTTTCCTAGTGTGTGTTTAAAGCTGACTCAGAGCAGAAACACTGCTATAAGCTGCAAGCTGAGGATTGGGTGTATTTATTTACTTGCAGCACGTGAGTCGGTGATCTGGGAACTGGAACAGCGCCACCTGCAGGAGAAATATCATTTATTTAAGCAGCAGGTGAAGGAGCAGTACTCTCTACAGAGACAGCAGCTCAGCCGGAGACACAGCAAGGTAACTTTTAGATGAGCTGAACAGCCTATGTTGAAATACAAATACTATTTATATTGTTATGCTCATTCTTATTTGTATTTTCTATTCTCATTCTTACTGTTTTGCTCAGGATGTGGAGCGTGTTTCCCGATTCCAGCAGGGTCTAATGGATGAGCAGAAGTCTTCTCAGGCTCAGGAAAGAGCCCAGCTCCAAAGGGCCCAACGTGGCGAGGTGAAAGGTCGCTTAAACCGGTTTAGGCAAGATCTGAGGAGGCAGGGGTTGAGTGGGACCGAGCAGCGACAGAAGCTCATGCAGGTAACATGAATGCGTACGGAATCTTGTCTCTTTTCCTGATTCTAATGCATAACCCATAATACCATGTAGATATTTTTGTACCTGCTCAGCCATCCACTCCTTAAAGTCCTCCATCTTGGGATGAATCTTGGGTTTCCTCCAGGTGATCCAGTTTCCTCCCACAGTCCAAAGACATGTCCATTAGGTCAACTGGCTACTCTAAATTAGTGATGGGAATTCCAGCTCTTTTAAATAAGCTGGATAATTTAGCCCAGCTCAGCAATGAGAGCCGGCTCGTTTGGCTCCCAAACAGCTCTTCATTTAGTGCCACATCTGTATTTTATAATTCAGCCAAATTCATGTTTTAAGCTATGATTGCTAGTCCTATACGTGCACATATATCACTTAAATTATTCAGTGTAATTATACTTATATACCTTATAATTTCCTGAATATCATTATGTTTGGTATAAAAACATTAATGTACATACGTTAAACAGTATTACACATGTATTGAATGTTTTACTTATATTGAATGTTATAAATTAGCATTTTGCTACAAACACTATATACAGTGCATCTGTTAGCCCTGTGATAGATTGGTCATCTGCCCAGGGTGTACAAATAGAGTTGAATTAACACTGTAAAAATATGGTTTAACACTGAATAAATCAATTGCTAAAAAGAGAGTTAGTGTCATTGAGAAGTTTTGGAGATTCGATACGCTGTCGAGAGCTACAAACCACACTCTGGTGTCAAGCGGAGTGCATTTTTAACTGTGCATAGATTTGTTTTAACTTTGCATCTGAGTTGTGTTATTAACACTTTAGAAAGTGTTAAATTAACACTGCAAAGATTGGGACAAAATAAGCCCCAGCATAGGGTTAAAGTGAACTCCCTCAGAGTTGAGTTAACACTATAGAATTTGCTGTGTATGTGGACGATATCTGAACTTCATCCATACATTTAATATTGTTTTTTCTTCTCAACCACCAGTGAAGGTTTTACAAGTAATGCTATGTGGAAAAGAGCTGCCCTTAATATTCTTGGTCACAACAGAGCTGAAAAAAGTTCAAATTTTCAGAAGTGTCAAGTGACGCCAAGTGCTTTTTACCTCCCTCAGTCAGAGCATGTGCTGGTGGTCAAGCAAGAAAAACAAACAATAGAGGACAAAGTGCTAGGGGAAATAAGGAGATTTATTACATTAAAGTTAAAATATTTCATTGTCAGTATTAAAACATTGCAATAAAACTTAAATTAACAACATGGGACATTCATCAGTACACAACGTGATATTTAACTACAGTCGAGTCACACGAGTGGCTCGTCTTGTCTTGATTTTGTGCCTTCAAAGATACAGCAAAGACAAACAACCTCCTTATCACCAAAGTTAAGCCAATTTTCCCCCAAACTGATCATAATAAACCTAAACTAGGTCATCTATATATGTTCTAGACACACAGTATATTTTTAACATGAACAGAAACATAAAATGCTTAATCTGAAAACACATTTTGAAACCACCGGATATGCACATATTCTACATAATCACAGCTGGAAAGTGGAAAATAAAAAAAGAAGAGAGAAAAAGGTTACTAGTGAGCTGAGGTTGTGGAAATTGCCTTCTTTCAAGGAATATATCAGAGTTACTTTTATTTACGTAATCCTCTGAAGAAAGATGTAGTCTCTGTAATCCCCTGCGTGATAGCTGGAGGTTTGCTGGATTTCCAGTGAAATAATAATTGGCGTCTAGCAAATAAAGACGTCTAAGTGTTCAAAATTAAACTGACTCCAGCCTCTGAGACCACTGAATAGTGCATAGCAGAACAAACCTCATGATGAATCGTAAGTGTTTTAGACATGGTTTATTATTTCAGTGATGGAGCCAGAAGCTGAAGTGCTGAAGAACGTTGGGCAAGAAAAGTACATATGACTTAAATTACATAGAGGGTAGCATAACATCTGAGGGATCTATCATCTATATTTGTATAAATTGCAGACTACTGAGCTTTAGAGAAAGAGAAAATGTGATATTTTAATATTCATCAGTCTGCACTGTGCTTGTATGCACCCTGTTATGTATAACGATTAATAAGGGTCATTAATGTGCTAATTAATGCACAAAATACCACACAGCTGATTAGTCAGAAGGTGTTGATTCGTTTTCTGTAACAGCAGTCTGAGTGTAGTGTCGTCTGTATTCAAATCACAGGTTTATACTAATGCTAATTCTAATATTGCAAGTTGTTTCTATGTTTCTATGGTAACAGCTCATTCACAGGGACCTGTATGGTGGATGATCTGTATTATCTTAAGGTTACTAATGAACAGATAAAAAATTGTCTTGTTATTTAATAAAGAAACCATACAATCATTGATCAATATAAATATAATAATCCAGATGTTGATGGCAGGAATCTCCAGTGTCAGAGCTATGTAACAGTAAATAAGTTTTCTGCCATAGGAAAGTAGATGTAGGAACGTAAACAGAAATTTTTGTGCATTCCGATTTTACGATTTTAGGTGGCATGACAAACCTTGTGTTTTATCTTATTAATTTCAAAATAGAGAAAAATAGAGAGTCTGGTGAGGGAATGACTGTTTATAGCTGAGTGAGAACAGGAACTGAGTTGTTTTACAGACATTAAACAATATTAAATATACCAATACTTTGAAATAATAAAAAGCACAATCTGTTGTTCATTAATAAATTGCTGTTTACACTTTAGAATGTGATTTCATGCATCCAATTCTGCACCCTCACATCATCCCAGCATGGGTTATTTTCCTATATTAGCACAGACGTCATATATTATTCCTTACTAAGTAGCTAGCAGCTCGATTCAATTCAATTAATTTTATTTCTATAGCACTTTTAAGAATGGACATTCTCACAAAGCAGTTGTACAGATCTATATAAATTCTGGCTCTAAATTTTAAACATATGAACATATGGCTGTATTCCTAACAAGCAAGCCTGTGGTGACGATAGCAAAGAAACTTTCAGAGGAACCAGACTCAAAAGGGAACCCATTCTCATTGAGGTGACACCAGATTACGAATAACTCGCTTCTCTAACTGTGTGTTCTATGGTCAAACGTACAATTGTGTAGGCAGGAAATTCATTAGAGTTTTAAAATGAAGTCTATTTTGTTGAGTAATTCTCCAGGAGAGGAGATAAGGGAGAGGCATACAACAAAGCAAACATAAACAAATAGAGAATAAAAAGCTTGAAGAAGAAGAAGAAGAACCATAAAAACGCTGATGTAAATATTTTCCAGTGAAATGACTCAATGATATTACAAAAAAGGGAAGGAAAGAAGGAAGGAATTTGTCTTCTTCTTCTTCTTCTCTCATTGGTGGGTGACTTTAGATATATGATGTATTTAGAAAGAAACACAAAGAAATACAATACAAATATTATTAAACTAATAATAACCTTAGAGTTTCTCATAATCAGATTACTAAAACACAAAATATCATAATTTGCAGTTTACTTTTGTGGATTATTTTGTGAACATACTAAAAGCAACACACACTGGAGCTTTTGAGTGCAAGGAATTATGAATGGTGAACGTTGTGTATCGTCTCTTCTGGGCTTTTAGATTTTTTATACTTTTTATGGTTTGGTCTCTCTGTTTTTTTCTCTCTCTCCATCTCCCCTGCTGTTTCTTTTTGGGGTTTGATCTCTCTATCCGTCTTGTTCTCTTTTCCTCACTCTTTCTCTCTCTCTTTCAGTTTATGTCAGAGGAAGAGAACAGGCAGAAGCAGGAGTTCAAGACTCTGCAGGAGAATCAGGAGATGCAGTTAAAGGAACTGCAAGAGCAGTGCGACTTCAACATCGCTGAGCTCAATCAGCTACAGGTACATCAACACACTTTGATCATTCTGCACTCACACTCATTCACCATCACTCCAGCTAAAATCCGTGACTAAATATGATATAGCTTACCTTTCCTAGTACATATCATGTTGGAAAGGGTTAAATTGGAAAAGAAAGATTACAGTTTTAAACAAAGAAAATGTGATGTTACTGAGCCAAGTGAAGGTGGACACTAACTTGGAGCTTGTAATCATCCCTTTAACGTTAGCAAGATTTGCCTCGTAGCTTCAAAGCGAACCTAAAAGTGTGTGTGTGTGTGTGTGTGTGTGTGTTTCTGTGTGTGTGTGTGTGTTAGAATGAGAAACTGCAGGTTCTGGTGGAGATGGAGAAGAAGAAGATCAAAAGGTTGGAAGATGAGCACACACTGGAATTGAATGAATGGAGAGATAAATTAGCTTGCAGGAAAGAGGTAAATACATGCAGCAAATATATAATATGATTTAAAAATCCTTAAAGATCAAAGAGCTGAGAATGGCATAGTCAAATAAAGTGTGTTTGTTGATGTGGAAGCCATTCCCGCTGTCTCTTTTCTCTACACAAATCTGTTCTCATGCCTGACATTGGGAGATACAGTGAGGAAATTAATTTCAGTTTGTCCTGCTAAAAATGTCCCGCTAATCCAGGCGGACACCTGGTGTCTGTGTGTGTGTGTGTGTGTGTGTGTGTGTGTGTGTGTGTGTGTGTGTGTATTAATATCTTGGTGAAGACTTGACCTTAACTTTTCTTCTGCAGCTTTTAAAAACTAAAAGATCGAAAAGCTTTTTTGTTACTGAGTATAAGGTTAGATTTAGGTGTAGACAAAGCACTAATGAGCTGCATGAATAATTGTGTTTTAGGCACTGGAAGAAGACCTGGCTCGTAGAAAGAGAGAATATGAAGGAACAAGAAGACGAAGCGAACCAGAAGCCCGAAATGCTCGCCGTTCCAGATTCTTCCCAAACCTCAGTTTTAACTGAACAACTCAAACTCAATGTACAGTACATGTGTTTATGTGTTTATGTAGATACGTTTTAAACGGACGTCTGATCATGAGGAACTGCGGCTTCTGATAAGAGCACAGAGCTGCGTTTCTCCATTACTGTCATGGAAGCCAGGGTGAAGTGGGGGTGAGCGATAGGACCAAAATATATTACAAAAAATATATTACTCATGTACAACACATTTTCATAATACATCACATTCAAGTTTGGTTAGTAAGCAAGAGTAAAGTTGTGTAGCAACTATCTAAACATTAGAATAAATGTTTGAACAGGAGAAAAAATAGAGACAGGCAGAGAGAAAGACAGGTAGAAAGATGATAAGAAAAAGATGGATTGACCGATAAAAGATACGTAGAAAATGAGACAGAGGCAGACAAATAGATAGACTGATAGATGAAAAGAGAAAGAGAAAGAAAGAAAGAAAGAAAGATCAACATGCGTATACAAGGTAAATTGATGGAGAAAGACTGACAGATGAACAGGTAGACAGTGAGACAGAGAGAGAGAGACAGATTAAAAGACAGACAGATAAATGAAGAGAAGATGGTCAGATAGGCAGACAGAGACAAAGACAGCTAGATGGACAGAAGTGAGACAGATACTGTAGGTATAAAATTAGATGGAGGCTGGCAAATGAACCGATATATAGATGGACTGAGGATGTGACAGAAAAAAGAGAGAGACAGATAGAGATTAGAATCAGACACTGATTAATTTACAAAGGAGCAATTTCATTCTGTATGTTTTTCAGTCCTTTAGATGTTAGAAGCTCTATATAAAATGAACATTTTATAATAAAAATACAAATAATGTCCAAACAGCTACAGGTTTCAGTGAGTGATGGAGTTGATCAGCATTGTAAAAGCGCTGATGATATCCGTGATACCTCTAAAATCTGCACCAGAACATCATTTATTCCAACAGATCATCACGTCACATCACTCACCCCTACTGTGAACTTCAGCACACCACTGATGGCTTTCATTTATAGAATGTAAATGTAGTAAATATATATACTGTATGTGTATATAGATCTGTGTGATACAGTGAATGTAAATAACTCGACTGTGCTCCTTTAGTTTGTAGTAAAATCATTCACCTGTCTGTATAGCACTGTGTATATACCAAAACTCTCTTACTCATTTTTATATCCGCAAGTCAAAATGACACGTGACCTGTGTTTCTTAATTATTTTCACAATCTCATTAGCATGTCCTGATTTGAGGCCTAGCTTAAGAGAAATTCAATTAACCAATTTTCACTTTCATCATATGACATAGCAACTCTTACTGGCTTTATTTACACAATAAAAATAGTTTAACTAATATGTAATTTGACTACTTTTTTGAATTGCACAATACAATAGTTTCCCTAGGTCATGTTGACTAGTGGCAACTAAAGTCTGAGAAAATGGTTTGAAAAAACCTAGCTCGCTAGCATGCTAACATTCACACAGTGTGTTTAGGCGCCTGACTATCTTATCTGCTACAGCTAAACTATTTTATTGTGTAATTAAACCCAGTGTTTCCAAACAGAAATGGAAAAATTGGATAAAGTTTTGTTATAAACCATAATGAAATGCAGCCTGGGTGCTACTATTCGAAACATAATGCGAAACATATCAAACTGAGACTGAAATATTTATAATTTTACACCAATTCAATTCTGTGAAGCAAGACTGTTTACACTATTGGCATTTATTTTTTGTATGTTAGTTAGGTACACGTCCTATCTGCTGCATACACACAAGTGCACTTGGTCTTTTTAGGCTGGCTTGTATTACGTTGTGACTGACTCTCCACTCATCATGTTATATATTTAGATTTAAGTATTCATCCAACACAGAATAGCATTTCCTGTTCACCACGAGGTAAAAAAAAAAATCGGATTGTGTTATATATCTATGATTGTAGAAGAGTCTGTCACGTAACGAGTACTAACTTTTTAGCAAACTGATTCGAACTAATTTAATCTACAAACTACAAACTAATCTACAACTGTCTACACATACATTAAATATTGTTTGCTGTCTGTTTGTTTTATTGTAGCTAAAGCTCAGTTTGTTCTCCAGACATTCACAAGTACACCACTGTGTTCTGTTCAGTTTTCATTCACCTGTAATTTTTTTCCAGCTGATATAAACAGAAACATCCACAAATACTAAATTTGCAGTCCGTTTTTTCTTTTTCTTTCTTTTTTAATCCCGTATCACAGCACTGTTGAATTCCTGAACCTGATTGGTCAGAAGGTGTTGATTAATTTTCTATAACAGCAGCTCTGACAATAGTGCAAAATAGTGCCAAAAGTTTTATTAATGCACTCATTTGAATACATTATCATCTGTACAGTAACAGCTTATATATGGACTTGTATTGCAGACACTACACATAATCTAAGCCTAGTAATAAACACAATAAAAATGTGTTGTTATTTAACAAAGACAAAAGTACACTCAGGTCCATAAATATTTAGACAGTGACACAAGTTTCATATTTTTTCCTCTGTACACAACCACAGTGGATTTGAAATGAAGCAATTGCGATGTGATTGACCTAAAATTTCAGTATTAATTCCAGGATTTTAACAACAACAACAAAAAAATATCACATTGACTGTTTAGGAATAACAGACATTTTTGTTTATAGTCTTCACAGTTTTCATTTTCACACATACTCAAAAGTAATTGGACAATTGACTGATAAGCAGTTTCATGGTTTCTTTGTTATTTCATGACAAATTAGGGAGCTGAAAGATCTTGAGTTGATTCAAGTGTTGAATTTGCATTTAGTAGCTGTTCATGGGAAATCTCAATATGTGGTCCAAAGATGTGTTGATGCAAGTGAAGGAGGCCATCATTAGACTGAAATCAGAGATATATGATACGATACATGATATCAGAGAAATGGCAGAAACTTTAGGAGTGTCCAAATCAACAATTTGGTATAATGAGGAAGAAATATATGGGAGAGAACAAAGGTGAAATTATTAAAGCCACAAACACAGCACAGAAAGGACAGAGTTGGCCAGCAGGTTCGAATCCTTCTTGCTGTGAGATGACAGTGCTACCACTGCACCACCATGATGCGGCATTTTTTTAAAAAAATACATGACAAATTGTAATTGTTTCCAAATTGCTGTGGTTTGAGAGAAATAAACCTATTCAGGATGTGACAGCATTGATTGTTTTCCTAGAACAGCATGTCCAGGCTGTTTTATTCCTTAACTTATTTACGTTTTCTGAACATAAATGACTAAAAGCATTCCCAAGAACCTGAGACTGGACGAGTTGTGCCTATTTAAAATCACTTTAGTGGGCCATTGCGGTGAATATTGTTTATATCTCAGCTGTCATCATCCCAGGGCCGTTATAAACAGTGCTAGACAGCAGGTTGCTGCACAGCCGCAGTACCCGGATGAGACGTCAGCATCTGATTTGTCCAGAGCTCCACGGAAATGGACTACAAATAGCACATTCACTCTGAACCTTTTTTAATTTTCGGAAAAATAATGTGCGTATAAAGGATGTGTCAACAGCACAGAAGCTAATCGAACCGAATCTGAGTAAAAGATTTAACAGAGCTGAATTCAGCTGTTGTTCCACCGGAAGTGCTCCACTGTTTACTCTCCTTTTTGTCCAAGCAGAGTATCCGTAGGAGCGCGAGCGAGCCTGGTAGGAGCTGCTGTTTATAGTGGTCTTATGTTCCATTAATGTGTCATTCAGCGTTGATTATTTTATACAAAGATGACATTGAAATCAAATCGCGTGTTTTAATGTTGTTTATATTATAATAATATTTAATAATTATATATTATATAATGTATTTAATAATGTATTCTATAGATTTAAACCAAGGGTGGAATTTTCTGAATTAAGTGTTTGAGTGGCTGTGAAAGAGTTTTCTGTGGATTATCGTTTGTTTTTGCTGTCAGAAATATAACTGCAAGTAAATAACTGATCAAAGATAATAACAGTCACGCCTGTTTTCTCATTGCTCCAGCTTGGATGGCATTTTTTTTTTTACTTAAAATACTTTTTTTTTTTTTTTTTTTTACATAAATATGAACTTATATTTCTGTAAGTCAAAAATGATCATCATACATGATTTGAAGTGTTTTCATAGATTTTATAGGTTGCCATAAAAATATTAGTTTCTTATGTAATAAACCTGGAGTTTGACCTTCAGCATATATTTGACTCATCTTCTATTTGCAATGCCATTATTATCAGTGCAATGAATCAGAATAAACATGTTGGCATTGATCTTTATCTAATACAGACAGTGAAGTAATCAGTGAAATCATTCCAAGGGGATTTTACACCAGAATGATCTCACTGAATATTGCTACTGGAGCTGATTTTGGACTAAGAAACTGTCTACAAATCAGCTCTGGTTTACAGTGTGTTTTATTGTTTATCCTTCCATGTTGGAGTGGATTAGAATTAGCATTTGTTGATTTGTTTGATTATATAAGTTAATAACCCATCAGCTCTGTCGTTGGAGGACTGTAAGGGCTTTGTAATTCATACATAAAAAGTAATTTTGTTTTAGACTATTAATGCACGCTTGCAACAGTGGGAGAGAAAGAAAGAAAAAGAAAAGCGTAAAGAGATTTAATTCTGATTAAAAAAAATGAGAGAAAAGGGGAAAATATAGTTGAATTCAGTTTGGCAGCAAAAGAGGAACAAATGTTTGAAGAGAAAAAAGGGGAAATCATTAAAGCCACTCCTAAGAGAGGGAGCAGTGTGAGAGAGAGAGAGAGAGACAGAGAGAGAGAGAGAGAGAGAGGGGAAAGGGAAGGAAAGGAAAGAAAAAGGAAGAGTAACAGAAAAGCAGGCCAAAATGTTAAATTGAAAATAATTAAAACCACTATGAGAGAAAGGAGAGAAAAGAAAGAATATTATGCACATGTGTATATGAACATCAACTGGTAAAACGAACTGAATGAATACATGGGAGAATAAAATGTTTGGGGGAAAAAGAGAACAACAACACAATGAAGAAATGTGTTACATGTAACTACTAAACAGGAAAAAGGAATTATGCTGTCCCTTGATAAATAATATAATATTACCATTAGCAGATTGCTCTTTTAAATGAAACACTCCGGGATATGCTGTTATTGGAAAATAATCATCTTTATGGCTCTAAAACAAATTCTAATGATCTAATTGTCTAATTATCTGTCTGATAAAACCTTATTAACCTCTCTCTCTCTCTCTCTCTCTCTCTCTCCGCCTCCAGCCCCCCCCATCTTCTTTATCCTAAGACTGTGAGACGTGGTGAAGGTGGATGGTGGGCAGGTAGGCCGTCCTGTCCTCATGTCCTTGTCCAGTTTAGTGTGATATAAAGTGACTCTGCCTACACTGTGGTCTAATGTTAATTGAATGATTAACATTTAAAATAATAATAAATAAATATGCAGATAATGTATTTTTTAATAAACTACCGAGACCACATAAAGCAAGCTGCACAGTATTGAAGAGGAAGGATGATGTGTGTGATGTGTGTAAATTGGTGTCAGGGACAGACAGGCAGGAGGATGGACACACAGCCTGAGCCGTATACACCGGTGCAGTGTCACTGGTTCTACAAGCAGACGACGGACGGCAGAGACTCGTGGAAACCGTTCAGTGCTGAAGACTCACAGAGACTGGAGGAGGCTCACACACACGGTCTGTGTGCACGTTTATAATACAGCCTCAAAGTGTATGATGTGTTACAGTGTGTGTTCAGTTGACAGGGTCGTGTGTGTGTGTGCGTGCGTGCGTGTGTGTTGATGTGATTCAAAGGGTTACTGTGTCTATCCTGTTTCAGTGTATTTCAATGCACTAATACACTCTACCCCAATTACAGACACACTCTAACTAATACACACTATTATAGTCCACAACACTAATGTACTCTCATACATACACACATACACACTAACTAATACACAAGACAGACTAACACAGTAGAACATTCTAACATATATTCTACTAAACACCAATGCACTCCAAAACACACTAATACACACACAAACACACACCAATACACTCTAATACATGGCATCCCACACTAACACACTACTAAACTCCAATACACTCCAGCACACATTAATACGCACACTCTAACATTACATAACATTATTCATATTCCATACATATTCCATTAAACACCAAGAAACACTAACACAATCAGATACACACCAGTACATACTAACTCACACTAGTGCATTCTAGTACACTCCAGTTTGCACTAATTCACACTCTAATATGCCTTACCACACACTAATACACACTAACACGCTCTAATATGCCTTAAGACACACCAATACACACTAACACACACTAATACCCATCAGTACACTTTGACCCTCACCAACACACATAGTCACACATAGACATACACCAATACGTACCACAAAATACACATGAACACAACACACTCTAATACATACCAACACCTAAAAACACACACCAACATGTTAGATCCATTGACTCATTACTGTTACACACTACTAGAATGTGTGTGTGTGTGTGTAGGTGCTGATGATGACGTGGTGGTGGCCACAGAGGGCAGGCGTTATGATGTGAGATTAAAGGAGCGACGTCGTTATGCTGTTTATTGGGATCAGGCTCCCTCTGACGTGCGCAGATGTTCCTGGTTTCACAAAGGCAGCAAGGAGCTGTACTTCACTCCCTACACCGAGGAGATCAGCATCCTGCTGGAGGTCAGAGTCTTTTCCCTTTATTCAGGTTGCTCCTGTGGATTAGGCACATGCCGGTCATCAATTATATAACATTACACCAAATTCCTAACACCAGATTCATCTTCTACAAGTCTTTTAATGGGAAAATATATTTTAAAAAACGTGTGTCTTTCTCAGAGAAGGAAATTCTCATAACCTTTTGGAATGTATTTTTGCATTAATTACTCCTTAAATATGGTCTGATCTTCATCTAAACAGACAACCACATTCCTTCTAAACTTTATTAAGCTTTATTAAAGACATTCATTAACAATCCACAGTTCAAGTAAACGTTTGTCAGCTGGTATGGTTAAAAGCTTCATCAAACACTTTCTGTTACTGCTGATCAGGTTTGCACAACAGTTAGGAAGACGTGTACACCATGATGCTACCTCCACCATGCTTCACAGTGTTTGGGGTGGACGGTGTATGTTCTGCAAAAACACTGGTTCTGTTTCCTTTTCTGTACTGATAAACAGTTATATATCAACAGTTGTTTAAGAATCCTAATGTGAGAAGGTACAAGTAAATACAATGACATTATGATAGCACTCATCTTGAAATAGCTTATATTTCAGTTATATTAAACAAAATAACGGGTTATAGCAACATACATTTTAATTTTACTTCTGGGTAGTACATGTTAAAGCATTTTGAGCTGTATATAAAATTGATTAATAAAATGTGCTATAGAAATAAAAACAGCATGCATGTTTAATGGTGTTAAACAGGAGTCCTACATGATCTCTGTGACCCTCAATGAATGGAAAAGACACTTAAAGCTACCGACAGGGGAGACGGTCATCCTTCACAACCCCAAGGTATTCTCTCAATCTGTTGCATAACACACAGTGCCTCCTACGGGCCACAAAGTATATTACACTCAGCAGGGGTTTGTTTTTTCCGGTGTTTCCGTTCAGGATAGCATTTAAATGGAAAACCCAATTTAGTTTGTTATCTGTGTGTTTTCCGCCAGCTGATGACCCAGCACCCGATCTTTTGCTTGGACTGTCCTCCGTCTCCCAGTGAAAGAACACAAACCAGAACACTAAAGAGAGGAGTGGAGAATATTTCAGTGGAAATCCCACAGGGTGACTGCACAACTCGGATATCTCTATACAACCATCCATGTCTTGTTTTTGGACCATGAATGTTTTTCTCTATTGAATAATCAATGGCTTGATGTGGCGTTACTGCCATAAAAATATGACTTAATAGCAAAAAACAAACAAAATTCAGATTCTATGAATAGTCAAATCAGAAATGCCTCCAACAATACACACCCAGCCCCTTGGTGTTGCACAGTCTCCATTTGCATACTGGATTTTGGTGCATCATTGCCTGTAAAAAAAAACTTGACTTCGCCTGTCGCACTACGTTTTACACTTTTTACACTGATTCTCCAAGCCCAAAATTGTTCAGCTTTAAAAGATTTGGGTTACTTTAAAATTAGTTACTTTTATTATTCATTTGTAATAGATTTTGTTGTGTGTGTGTGTGTGTGTGTGTGTGTGTGTGTATGTGTGTGTGTGTGTGTTGTGCAGGAGAACCTGACACCGTGGATCACCTGGTGTTCATGGTTCATGGCATTGGGCCAGCATGTGATCTGCGTTTAAGAGGAATTGTGCAGTGTGGTGAGGTTACACACAGGACACACACTTCACACACTCCATGCAGCAATTTTCTTTCCATGTTCCTCTTCCTGTTTGATGAATGAAAATTCTGATTTGAATGCGTTGTTGGTCTGTCCTTCAGGAAGTTAGTCCAACAGATGGTGAGTTTAAAAATGTGTTGCTTTGACAGATATTTAGTCACTTGGGCAGTTGGAGAATCAAATGTTAGTCCTTTTATTTTGATGCTGTGATGGAGACAGCTGAAGAGCTCAGAAATGAAATAAACATGTTTTTTGTGACTGCATAAAAAGTGGTGAAATGCAAGTGAAAAAGGTACATAAATTAAAGTAGGTGAACTATAATGCTATTTTACATTTAATCAAAAGGCACAATTTACTGACCCAATAAATGTAACTCCATTATTACTACAGTGATTGAGGTTAACTTCCTCTCTCTTTTCAGTAAATGAGTTCCGCAGTGCTGCTCTCGCTCTCATCAAAAGTCATTTCAGCTCCAGTGATGACAACAAAGCTGCCGGTCGAGTGGAGTTTCTGCCTGTTAACTGGCACAGAGTTCTGCATGGAGAAACCACAGGAGTCGACAGGTTAAATATGCTTAAATATCTTGCTTAAATATGGATTACAGAATATCTAATGTACAGTACTCTCAAAGTCTGAGTCATGTCTTAGTTCCCAAGAGAAAATAATAGTTAGTTATATGCTAATTTACATAAACTAATGATCTGAACTCCGTTAGACTGAATAAAACACTAATTTACAGAGATATGGAGCGGATCACTTTGCCCAGCATCAGAGGCCTGCGCCAGTTCGCCAATGACACGGTGTTAGACCTGTTCTTCTACAACAGTGCCACCTACTGTCAGACCATTGTGGACACAGTAGCCTCAGAGATCAACAACCTATACAGCATCTTTCTCCAAAGAAACCCACAATTCACTGGAGCCATGTCAGTGGCAGGACACAGCCTGGGTCTGTAAATCAACTTTATACAATTACTTTACTCAACAACTTTGCATAGCCTGGGTCTGTAAAGCAACCTTAACCAGCTACTTTACACAGTCTGGGTCTGTAAACCCACTTTACAAAAATACTTTACACAGCCTGTGTCTGTAAAGCAACCTTACACAGCTACTTTACATAGCCTTGGTCTGTAAAGCAACTTCACGCAGCTAGTTTATACAACTTGAGTCTGTTAAGCAACCTTATATAACGTTACACAACCTGGATTTTTTAACCAACCTTATATAACTACTTTACGAAACTACTTTCACAACCTGAGTCTGTAAAGCAACTTTATGCAGCTACTTTACACAGCCTGGGTCTGTAAAACAACCTTACATAGCTACTTTACACAGCCTGGGTCTGTAAAACAACCTTACGCAGCTACTTTACACAGCCTGGGTCTGTAAAACAACCTTAAGCAGCTACTTTACACAGCCTGGGTCTGTAAAACAACCTTACGCAGCTACTTTACACAGCCTGGGTCTGTAAAACAACCTTACACAGCTACTTTACACAGCCTGGGTCTGTATAGCAACTTTATGCAGCTACTTTACACAGCCTGGGTCTGTAAAACAACCTTACACAGCTACTTTACACAGCCTGGGTCTGTATAGCAAC
>JAQQZX010000009.1:17264223-17280405 GCA_030068355.1 Notoglanidium maculatum
TTTATGCAGCTACTTTACACAGCCTGGGTCTGTAAAGCCACCTTACCAAGCTAGATTATTCAGCCTGAGTCTGTTAAGCAACCTTATATAACTTTACACTTCCTGGATCTGTAAACCAACCCTACATAACCACTTTACAAAACTACTTTGCACAGTCTGGGTCTGTAAAGCAACTTTATATAGCTACTTTACACAACCTGGGTCTGTAAACCCACTTTATAAAATTACTTTACACAGTCTGGTTCTGTAAAGCAACCGTACAAAAATACTTTACACAACCTGGGTCTGTATACCAAAGTTACACAGAAAATGATCTCGTCTGATGGATCACATTTTCTTTTATACCATGTGGAAGGCCGGATGTTTGTGCATCACTTACCTGGGGGAGAACTGGCACCAGGATGCACTATGGGAGGAAGTCAAGCCAGTGGAGGCAGTCTGATGCTCTGGGCAATGTTCTGCTTGGAAACTTGGGTCCTGGCATTCCTCTGGATGTTAATCTGACACATACCACCTACATAAACATTGTTGCAGACCAAGTACACCCCATCATGGCAAAGGTATTCCCTAATGGCAGTGGCCTCCTTCATCAGGATAATGTGCCACTGCCACACTGCAAGACTTGTCCAGGAATGGTTTGAGGAGCATGACAAAGAGTTCAAGGTGTTGATTTGGCCTCCAAATTCCCCAGATCTCAATTTGTGGGATGTGCCGGACACACGAGACTTACACACACAACTTACTGGACTTAAAGGATCTTCTGCTCACATCTTGGTGCCAGATACAACAGCAAACCTTCAGAGGTCTTTTGGAGTCCATGTCTTGATGGGTCAGAGCTGTTTTGGTGACATAAGAGGGACCTACACAATATTAGGCAGGTGGTTTTAATATTATGACTGATCGGTATATATATCAGCCTTACAAAACTAATTTACAAAACCTGGGTCTGTAAACTACACTTATGTAGTTAATTTACACAGCTTGAGTCTGTAAATCAACTTTATACAGCTACATTACATAACCAGGGTCTGTGAATAACAGTGAAATGATAACAGTATATAACATGATAACAGTTTGGTATACACTTCAGTGATTAAAGTAAAAATAAAGATTGTTTCCTCTTAGGTTCATTAATCCTCTTTGACCTCCTGACCAATCAGAAGACAGGAGCAGAAAGCACCAATGCACGCAAGGTTTGTTACGATATTCATTTATGTCCTCGTTATGACATTTATGAATTGAGGTTTGGCAGCTAGATGGATGATTTTGTTAAAATTGTATTGTGTTTGACTTTCCTACATTTTAGTGCTTTTATTTGAATAATACAGTGTATCAGCTATGAGTGCAATGCAAGTTTCAAAATGTGACAGAACTAAGGACTAATGTCAGCTTTGTGTGAATTTTTCTTTGTAATTCAGGATGGACAGTCTAATGAAGACCTGGGCTCTTCCTCTGTGTCAGACTGCACTTCCTGTGAGAGTCTAGAAGAGCTATTAATGAGCATTGGCATGGACAAACATCTCAGAATCCTACAGAGGGAACAAATGGACATGGAGTCTCTGGTGTGTGTGTGGGGGTTTTTTTTTTTTTTTTTGTTATTTCAAAGTAAATGCCCACACTATCTTTGGTCCACTTTTTTACACATCTGTGTCCAAAAGAATTGTGTTTATTCCATCAGTTATCAAACTTACATTTTTCATTTTCACATTTTTTACATTCATTTGCTCTCTTGCATTATTTCCTAATATAAAAGTCTAACACAGATGTGCTTTAAAGTTGCATTATGTAAATTTAGTCTTTTTTTTTTTTTTTCAAGATTAGGGATCTAACAGTTAGGTGGGCTCGACATTCAAATTTCCCACCCCGGTTAATAAAGCCCCCGCCCCAGGATCTATGGTGTCCTATAGAGTAAAGTGTCTATAAAATGATTGACAGTAGCTGCATCCATTTACAATCCAGCATTCCAGACCAGAAGTCAGTTTTCCAAATGGGTTTTCTCTCCAATTAATAGACTTAATGCTTAATGCATCTAATGTTCTCCATATCTTCCAGGTTATTTGTATAAGTAAAGAATTAAGAAAAAATCTTCTATTGTGCCTTTAATTGACTGAAAGTAGTAGTAGAGATAAGAAAGAACACAGAAGAACATAATAATGAAGTCAGTATTAACTGTGTGTGGAGTGTATATGTGTTACCATCTAAATAAAACGTGCTGATAAACAGTGTAGGTTTAATATATTCTAAACACATGATCTGCCTAATATGTTTTTTATTGATTCAAATGTTTCCAGATGCTCTGCTCTGAGAGCGACCTGAGAGATCTTGGAATTCCACTTGGTCCTTGCAAAAAGATTTTGAACTGTGTGAAGAAATGGAAGGTATTAAATGTGTGCCCATCATATTTTCTATGAATGTACGCCTCACACCCCCTCTGATTCTTCAGTGATGCCACACAGACTTGGTGATGAGTTAACTTCCTATAATCTATAACCATGAACAAAACTTGACTCTTTATCTAAACACTGTAACATTTTGGGGCAGTCATCTTGGGCAACTGGAATCATATTTCTCCCTTAGCACAATTTGATAGATTTTGCAGCAAGATGACAAGAAAACAACACCTCTTCTTAATTATCGCCCACATTTGCTTTGTATGTGAATGGAAATTGTTAAAGTGCCCCTCCGCCCAAAGACTGAAAATGGAATTGTTACAGAATGCACATATTTATATAAATATCGAAATATTATCTATATATTCATATTTGTGCCAGTCATTTCACTAAAGCTTATTAAACTGAAAATGATGTATAATACCAAATGATAGTACAAATTTTAATAAATATAATTATAATATTGTTTTACAGTCACTCTGGTGAGAATTATATCTGACTTCCTGTCAGACAGCATGGCGCTGCAGAGTGTTTGTCTGGAAGTTAGCACTGATCTGAGTCCATTGTCTTGGAGTGAGGTGTTTTTGTCCTGACCCTGATTTTTTTTCCCCCTCCAGCACAGATCTGAGGCAAACACCGGAAAACATTCCTCTCGTACAGAAGAGAGAAATTCTCCTGAAATTCAGAGTCTCATCCGAGAGAGTCGGCCGAAAACCAGCTCCATTGACTACCAGCACTTCGATGTGGGGATTGGACAGGTACTAACATTATATTTGTTATAGAGGAAGGTAAAGAGATAATTATATTTCAACATGGCGAAATTTAAAAAGAGAGGTGATGAGCCTCAGAACTGGCCTATTAATTTTAATGTATTTACAGCAATGAATGAAAACTCCACATTATTGATCTCTAGGAAAGTTGTTAAATGTTAAGGTACACACACACAATCTCACACACAGGATTAACTTAGAGAGTCTGATGAACAGTACTCTGATATAGCAGTAGATGTTGTGCTGTACACTTTCCAAACCCATTCCTTTGTTGTGAATTAACATTACTTATCTCCTGGGTTTTTTTTGTTCCCTGCAGGTATCTATTAATTACCCCCAGCTCAGTTTCCGCCCCCAGGCCTTCTTTGCCTTCGGCTCTCCTATTGGAATGTTCCTGACCGTCCGGGGCCTGAAGAGGCTCGACCCCAACTACAGCTTCCCCACCTGCAGCAGCTTCTATAACATCTTCCATCCTGTGCGTCTGCTTTACTAAATCCAGAGTTATTCAACTCAGACCTTTTTCATCGTTTTATCATTAATAATACTGTATACATAGCAGAGCTATAGTGTATAGCGGAGCAAGTAATGGCTTGATTGATAAAAGTGACAGATTCTAATTTCAGTTCGAATCAAATCTTCAGTTCATTCAGGGATTTTATTTTTGCAACACTAAAATAGAAAAAATGATTAATAACTACCGATATACAAATTTATAAGAAGTTTTACATGAATTTGTCACATTTGTGCCATGTAACATTTCTTTACATTCTCTCCGATTTTTTATTACTAATTTATTATTATGTAATATATCACATGTTTTTTTTGTTTTTTTTACTTCATTCAAATTTCATTTAAATTTAAAGTGTAACTATATACACTATGATAAATGTACATTCTGACACTCAGTTTACACAAGGCTAAAATTGAGGCTATAAACTTTCCTCACTTGTTAGCTATGTTAGCCTCATTGCTCCCAAAGCAAACATTTGGTTGATGGACTTCCTTTAGACTAAGGGGGAAATTGTGCTTTATTTTTGGCTGAACTTTTTTTTAAATAAACGCTTTGTTGAGCTGAATCAGATGCTAAAACATGCTCATCATTTTGTGTAGTTTGATCCAGTGGCATACAGGATGGAGCCCATGATTTTGCCTCCAGATGTGGAGGTAGCACCCATGCTGATGGCCCATCACAAGGGCAGGAAGAGGATGCACCTGGGTAAATTCTGCTAATTCATTAACCAAATGTGTTTAAAATTTCTAAGTTTGCATGGGAGTGTAATTGCTTTTTCAATTTGAGACCGAGTTAAATTTTGAGTGTGAGAGTAAGTTAGAGTGTAAATATGACTGCAAGTTTGAATGTGAGTTTGAGTTTGAGTTAGTGTAAATGTGAATGCAAGTTGGAATATGAGTGCGAGTGTCAGTTAGAGTGTGATGTGAGTGTGAGTTTGAGTGTGAGTTTGAATTTGAATGCGAGTTTACGTTGGTATAAATTTGAGTGCAAGTTTAGTGTGAGTTAGTATAAATGTGTGTACGAGTTTGAGTGTGAGTGTAAGTGTGAGTTAGTGTAAGTGTGAGTTAGTGTAAGTGTGAGTTAGAGTGTAAGTGTGAGTTTGAGTGTAAGTGTGAGTGTGAGTTTGACTTTGAATATGAGTTTGAATTAGACTGAGTGTGAGTGTGTATATGAGTCTGAGTTTGAGTGTATGCAAGTTAGAGTGTAAATTTCAGTGTGAGTTTGAATGTGTCATGTTCTGTACAGAGCTGAAGGAAGGTCTGACACGCGTCGGCTCAGACCTGCTGGGCTCTTTACGGACAGTCTGGCAGAGTATCTCTCAACTTCCTGCTCCGGCACTGGCTGAGGGAAATGACATGGCTACAGCAATGTCCACAGCCGAGGAAATGGAAAGTGAGTCATTAAATTCCACACTGTGTAACTGCTGTGTGTCTGTCTTGGATAACATTTGCCTTGGGTTGGGTTGGTGTTGCAGTAAAGATGATATGAAAAACATGCTATGTAATATTAATATAATTAAATTCAAAATAAGAAAACAACCGCGTAAGGTCCTGGTTAAAAATTATATTCCTCTTACCCAAAATCAGCATTCACATATTTAGTGTCAGAAGTTACAGCTAAGAAGCTACAGGTGCTGAAATATTAGAGCCACCATTTTACCCGTGTGCACATTGCTTAAAGGTGCAGTCATTGATTCTAATCCAATAAACTTTTTGTCAAATTCAGTAAATGTCTCCTCACAGTCTGCTTGCTGATTGTTCTGTGTGTGTGGTGAAAAAAATCTGGTGCTTGTACACAGCCTTGGCCTATCAAATGAGGAAACAAAGAAAGTGGCTCAGACCAAGCCGCACAACACTAATCCAACCAATCAGTTATAGGGGGCGTATTCAAGCCAATCACAGGAAAAGGCGAGGGGGTGGGAGTGTCGTTGCCTTGGCAATACACGTCCATGAATTTGGAGGGCGGAGCTTCTGAAGGAGCACTGAAGGGAGGTGTATTTATTTGGCTGTTAAGTTCAAATATAAACAGTCTTTCTCCAGAATCGAGTACCCCTTTCAATCAATTGTCAATCAACCTTTCCCATCAATCGTAACATACTGCAGCTTTAATGAGCCATGTTTCTATTTTTCAGCCTCACCACTGGAACAGGAGGAGAAAAAAATTATACAGGTGGGGAAGCTGAATGGTGGCCGGCGTATCGATTATGTCCTTCAAGAGAAACCTATTGAAAGCTTTAACGAATATCTGTTCGCCATTCAGAGTCACCTGTGCTATTGGTGAGAAATTTACACACAGACATTATATGACAGTTGTCCACCCCCAACATGACTGTTCTAGTACATCACAGCTTCCTGTTTTCCAATATTTAAACATTTTAGAACAGTTTAGTAGCAGTTTGAGGGTTCATTTATTCAGTTAAACTCATGTTTTCTGTGTTCTTATAACTATGATGCTAAAAACAAATCGATCACTTTTCTTTTGCAGGGAGTCGGAGGACACGGCTCTGCTGGTTCTCAAAGAGATATACGGGAACGGTGATTGGAAATCTCCTCAACAGTAGAGAAACCAACTCACGGGGTTATCTGTGGGGACAGCGTTATGTGTGATAACTTTTTACACCGCCAAAAATAAGTAATGCTCATTCTTCATGTTCAGGATAAATATGTGTAACCTATTAAAGGTGCAGTTTGTAACAAACTGCTCCTTTAAACCAGCAATACACAACTTTTAGTCGAACAGTTTTACAGGACCAGGTGCTGAAGGGTTTCCACAGTATATAACTGTATAAGAGTCAGGTGACAATAAGCGCACAAATTATTTAATGAAGTAGTGATAATTTAGAAACATTCAGGACTGCGTTTAAATATAAAGGCCAAGTTTGATTTCTTGTGGTTACCTCAGATTTGTGCCACGTTCACAGCGAGGCCAGTAATCTGCTGATTGTTAGAGTTTCACATCCCGACACTGTGATTCAGCGCAGGGAGGTGTGTGATTGGTTAAATGTGAAAAAACCCTGAAATGGGGAGGATGTGGATTTGAGATGCCTTCAGGAGAACTGGTCATTTTATCTTTTTGACATTCAACACATCATGCTTGCTAATCAAGGCATGAAAACACTGTTGCTAGGCAACTGGAAATCATAGATGGGGAACATAAGCTAGCTAATGACTAGCTAACTTAAAAAATGAAAAAAGAAAAGGCACTTAGCATTAATTATCAAATTTCAACACACCTCTGAATTAGGAATGTTTTTTTGGTATAATTTATAATAACTGTAATAGCCACATTGTTAGCTAATAACAATATTAGCTGTATAAATGTTTATACTGTTTCTTGATTAAAAATATTTTTCTTTAAACGTTTAAACCCCCTGGCTAATACAGAAAGAAAAAGCTATTTATTAATGTGGCTTGACCTGACCTGATGACTTGCTAGCATTACACTGACTAGCAAGCAGAGAGCATTTTTAGCTAGCTGGCTAAGAATGAAACTATTCTTTGTGCTAAATATTTCCAGAATGGAAGATCTTTACAGGCCCTATTCTAAATGTTTTGTATTAAGAAAATGTCTCCATGCTAAACACTAGGATCATGTTATCTTTTTCTAAAACTATTGTAGCTAGCTATATGGCTAGTTTTTATTCTCAAGGCATCTCAGAATCTCACCTTGTCTTAGAATCCTCTCTGACCTGAGAACAGGCTTGCCAGTGAAATAACAATAAATTCAGTTGCAAATGCTTATAATTAACATTTATAACAACCTTATTTTCGGTCATGTCCATAACACACTATGAGCCAGTTTCAAGCATAAGCGCTAAAGTATAGCATTAAGTTTCACAGACAGTTTATACCGAGTCATAACAGGTTTGGAGACTATGGCTGCTACCAAAAGCACACTGATTCACACACTAGATGTCACAAAAGTACACCAATTTATGAATGTTTTATTTAGCACACAGTGGTTCCACACTCCTGGGACGCTGCTTGTTTTCATGTTTTCATTGCATTAATACACTTTTAATTATTTCATTAAGGCCTTAATTGTTGTTTGAGGTAAATCAGTTGTACGAGAAGACTGACTAAGCTAATGAAGCATTAATCTGATTAGGTGTGTCAGATGTGTTAAACCAATAGTAAATTGGCTGCTACTTCTGATATTGCTCCCTCGTTCATTGTTTATTGTGTAGACTGTTCTACATAGTGCTCTATATGGGGCGTCAGAGAGGGACACGCTGGACTGGGTTGGAGCAAAGGAACTTTCTAATGATTTTTACAGTAAAAATATTTTAAAGTACTAGATTTGACACTTCATTGTAGCCAATTCAATTTTGGTTAAGAATAATTCAGCATTTTTTCTCTTTTGTCCCCCCAAAAAATCTGGTTAACTAATGTTAAATTTACACTTGTCTAATGTTAGCTAAGTTGAACATACACTCACTCTTGATTTTAATAGGAACACTTGTACACCTTAAACACCTGTACTAACTCAAATAATCACTCTTTACAACCATGGTGAGCAGAAAAGCATCTCAGCATGCATTAAACAACAAACTTCGAGATGGATGGGCTACAACAGCAAAAGACCATATTGGCTTCCATTCCTGTCAGCTGAGAAGAGGAATCTGAAACCGTCATGGGAACATGCTCACCCAATCTGGACAGATAAAGATTAGACTGTGTGCTTTGATCTGAACATTAACCGAAGCCCTTGACCTTTATCTGTATGATTTTATGCATTAATGTGCTGGTGTACAGGTGTTTCTAATAAAGTGGATGGCACATCAGTAGATTTTATTTCCCATATTTGTACTCAAAACACTGATGAGTGTGAAACATGATCTTTAAAGCAGGAAAATCGAGTTGACATGATGTGTGACGGGGAAATAGGGTGGGGCTTACAGGGGGTCAGTTAATATCAGAGACTTAATCATTTAGGATTCAGTTAGTATATTACAAATTGCCAACCACTATATGGCATTATGCAACAACTTTTAATTACATTCATATATGATGTTTGCCTGCTTCAGTAAGAGTTGCATCTTGATGGAATTTTTTTGTGCCGCTTTGTGCAGAAGTAGTGTTAATTAACTAGAAAGGTTTACACTGTGGGTAATTATGTAGTTACCTATTCAAGGTATATGATTCTCCAATGAGTACTTAGACACCACAACAAACTAGCGGTACGTCAAATAGTGCACTATATGGTCAACAGGAAAAGATCAGGCACATAAAGTTTTTTTTAATGCTATAACACATCTGATTCAGTTCAGTTCATTATCACACCCTTCATTATGTACAATGTGTGTGGTTGAGAACAGCAGAACGGAAACAGTATGAGGAATTTCATTATTTGATACACCACTGAAATATTCAAATTTATTACATGTTTAATCAGTGTTTAAAAAAACTTTTCCGTTTCATCAAAGGATTGCAGTGTACATATTAATGTTTTGTTATAATAAATATTATAACGTGTCAGTGTGTTATAATAAATATTTTATACACCTACCATTTATAAATGTCTCCAATACTTTGTGACAATGTCCTACATATGTATAGAAATGTTTTGCTAATGTTGTGGCACTCAAGAATGGTCTTCATCTTGAGACTGGTTTGAGACTACAAATCAGTGGTCTCAGTTTTGTCATAAACTCAGGTGAAATTTTACTTGGTCTTGTCGTGGTCTCAGCCTATAAAGTCTCAAATATTTTTCAATACCACCCAAGACCATAACATCATGTCTTTAAACCAAATTCTTTGTAATGATCCTTTTACAGAACAAAATGTAAATGTCTAACTCTGCATATGGCGTTATAAGTTTCACAATACTATATTCAAAATAATATAGCACAAATAGTCATAATGCATTACTTGTGCATTGGCTGTATTTGGTCTTGGAAATGTGTATGAGAAACACACATTAAAGTAACAATGAAATATAAAATATGATAGAAGAATGGGCTATGCTTAACATGTCCCATGTATGCCCTGTGGACTTATTTCTACAAATGATAATACCAAGTAGGTCAGTTATATTAGTTATTTCAAGAGAAATTTCATGTCAGTTAAGGAAAATACAACAACTAGCAAAGTAACACATCTGAGTGTCTGGTCTTGGTGTTGACATGGACTCATCCATGCTTGCTATTGCTCTTCTCATGGACTTGTCCCTGTCATACTCTGTCTTTGTTGATTATGGTCTGGGTCTTGACTCAATCTTGACTAAAGAGGCCTTAAACCTGACACTAGTTTTTGCATATACATAATGTGTTATATATACTTATTTCAATAATAGGCCTTTATAACTAGCTTTAAGTGTATTTTTAAAGATGTTTTTCTTGCCATGGTCTTTAAATGTTTTTTTTTTTAAAAGTTGTTTTCAAAGACGTTTAAAATAAATTAAAAAAAAAAAAAAAATCAATAAAACTACATTTCCCATAAACCGTAGCTAGCATTAGCATGAGGTTTCACTAATTAACTAGCAGGATAGCTAGCTTTGATGAGGTTTAACGACGTTCAGCGGTTAAACTTTACATTTCAGGACGTTTTTATTGTGTAGATTGAAAAAGTACTGAAAGTAGTAACATTTTTAATGCTCCCCCCCCAACCCATTAGCTAGCTATTTAGCTAGTTTGCGAATGCTAATGCTAACAATGCCCGGATGAGGTGGTGATCTCTGATTGGTTGAAACGCCTCCTGCGTTGCTGAAACGTGTAAACGCTAAGAAATTAACAAGCCGATTTGCAAATGTTTTTTTATGTATTTCTGTATTTTTCGGAAAATAAATAAATCTTTGACAAGGGTGTAATAAATTATTAAACCACACTGGCTAATCTAAGAACATTTCGGATCATGAAATGAATCAGATTGGTGAAACAAGATAAATCCGTAGCATATTCATTCATTCCATAGGAATAAAAAGTTGCTCAGCTGAGCGCACCAGTGATGGCGCAGTTACACACAGCGGGTTTTAAACCCTCCTTTTCCTTTTCCCCATCTGCCCTCCTACTGAACTCACTGAAAGTTTCTCACTCACTGAGTCCGAAACCGGACATTTAAGGCATTTAACAGCGGGAATAAATACTCTTATTTATTTTTTTGACAAACCATAAACCAAACACTGGGTCGCAATCAGAGGTGAGTAAACAAAGCTCTCACAGATGTTCACAGTGTACCGTTACTCTGTTATACATGTTCCGGCAACTATCACACTTTTATAGCCTTAGGTATTCAAATAGTCTACATTTTATGTTATGTTATATGTTCATGTCAGTCTATAAACTCTACTAGCAGCTGAAAGTCTGAAACAGCTGAACCGGTACTAGATTAGGTAGTAAGGACCGCGATACCAATACTAAATGTATCACAACTTCCGATATCACAACAGTTTATATTTATATATGTACATGACTGATCGCAACCTTAAACTCACATTCATAATTAAATAAAACTCTTTAAAATAAAATAAAAACCCGATTTTGTCGCGAAAATGTTCAGCGTCGGACCCGAATATTAATATCGGGAACAATAAAAGGGCCTTATAGTGTGACGTAATCGAAGAACACAGATGTGGCACATGGGATGTATTACGACACGCTGACGAAACGTCTAGCATGTCAGAATATTTTGTATTTTCTCACCCAGCCGGACAACCCTTGTCCTTGATGTTCCTTCTGTAGCCATGATGGACAATTTCTTGACCCTCCTTCACGACGACGCACAAGGATGTGAACGATGATTATTCAGTGTCAAGCTTGTAGTGATGCCAGACCAAGGCACAGCGAGAATTTACAGGACTATGATTGCCTAATCTGACATGGTGTCCATCATGAAAGGCAACGATATCCTGTAGCCTGGCATTAAAGTGTGTGATTTCAGGGGTCCTTTAAGATTACAACTTGTCATACTGTAGGAGATCACCTGAATAAAACCCTGGCCAAATTCTGTAACAGCCTATGGGATAACATATCTCCATGTTAGAAGGTCCTCTAAAGACTTGCGATTAAAGAAAAATTATAATGTTCTGCTTATGCCATCGATCAGCACGATCTGAGCTTGTGCAATACGTGGATGAACACGAACAGAAATATTTTTCATAGTGAGATCACGTGACGATCTTGTTAGCATGTTTTGTTTATGTCTTGCCATGACCACTGCTATATTTGTATCTGTCCTATGAGTTTTGTGCAGTTCTATTCCATCCTGTTATTGGTGGCTTTTGGATTAGTATCATAGCAGGGCTTACACTCTAAGAATATAATAAAAATGCCATATTGCCTGTACTTTGTTGTTGGCTGTTTTCACATTGGTACTAATTTGGCCGCCTGTGAGAAAGTCACATGTTGTAAGACAGGTGCTCTCAACTGACTACCTAAGAATTGTTTTCTGATGTGTGGTATTAGTCTTTGACCGTAAAAACGGTTTGAGAATCATGCAGCGTGAACCCGGCTGTTAGCAAGGAAAACGATCCCCACTGGGTTTAGCATTAATTTTAACAAAACCCTAGGTCAGAGGTCATCATCTGTTGGACTGCTGTCTGGATGTGAGCTCAGGAAAGTATTCGTTATCTGGTCTGATGGCTTATTTATAAAAAACCAACAACAAAAAAACCCCCAGAATGTTTGTTTAATGATGATTGCAAAGAAGTGTACGTGTTTATTCTGTTTACATCAAGTTGAATTTGTGACATCTTATCGTCCCATGGTCTATGGCTTTAGCAGAAGTAGGAACGTGAACGCCAGTATAAAACATAACCACTTCAATCTGTTTGTTTATAGCTGTGAACTATTCATTAATGGTTCAACATTAAATGGTGACAGCGGTTACCTTTTAGTCATCTTAGCTCCTTATCTAGACCTTTGGGAATGTACATTTTATGTAACTGGACCTTTACAAGTTGAGTTAATTCCACCCTGAATTAGGTGGATATAAGCCGCTGTTTTTAAACCTAATTTCAGTTTTAACCACCAGATGGATTGTCCAGTTTATTCTACGGTAAGCTACATAAACGTAATCCTTAAGAATTTTGCTAAATACTCTACATCAGGGTTGCCAGGTATGCAGGATTTTTGTGCAGTTTGGTTGAGTATTAGTTACGTTGTATATATTAGATTAAGTATTTAATATATGTATAATACTTTACTATATACAGTGTTTATATATGAAAACATGTGCAAGTTACAATAAAGACATGAAAGTAGTAAATGTGTTAAACTAGTATTGAACTTTCGATCCTCCGTATTGAACTTTCATTAACTTTTATTGAGCTATTGATCCTAGTATTGAACTTTCAATCCTCGCTTTACTTGATTAATTACTAAGCATGTAGTTCAATCCTCCCTCTCTTGTATATGAAAGCTGTGTTCCCTGGTTTGTATGCTGTGTCTGACATGGCTTCTGTTCTTCATGTCTGAAAACTCGAGACAGAACCTGTGTAATTTATGGAGTTCTAAAATGCTTTTACCTTTTGGGGAAAAATTAGCCTGCGTGTCCGAGCCTGAGACAGAACTGTGTGGGAACGGTTTAGTTTGTATAAACTTACAGCATCCCAGACACAGAGTTTACATCATGTTCTTTTTTAGTGGAGAGGAAATTCCCAGTGCAGAGGATGATGTGGCAGGATATAATGTGCCAGGCACATTTTGTCAGTAAGTTGGACATCATATAGCCTTATCAAACCCTCAGTCATGGCTCATTTTTGGGGGTTTCATTGGTTAGCACTAAGAAGTGTTGACACTCATCTTTAAGGTCTTTTTTTAAATGTTGTGTAAGTGTAATATGAATATTACATTTTTATTCAGGGTGAAGGATTTGTATCGATTTTCCCCTGAATGGAGAGTCATTATCCTCACCTTTGTGCTGAGTTTAATATAAATCAGAGGGAGCGCATGCTTCATCATGCTAATCTCTCAAATCTTCGGCTGAGGGAGCAAGAAACATTCCTGTGATAATTATCCCACACGCTGATCAGAGTCTGAGAAAGTCTGAGAGAGCTAAACACCACCACGAGTTTACTGCTAAGCACTGTAACTGTGGTTCAGAGGAGATTTCACCTCAGCGGTGATGTTCAGTTAGCGGTCGATGCTAAGTGTCGTTTTCACATGATATAAAGTCTTCGTGATTTAACAACACAGCTGAGGGAAACATTCATATTCCTGACCATTCCTGTTACTGTATGTTTACTTTGTGAGAATAAAAGGCTTAATGGCTGTGTGCTAGCTAGCTAAATCATTAGCCTAAGTTATTAACTAGCATATTTGCTTCATCCATATTTTGCTTTGTGGCAAAAATACAAATTTATTTCCATTTGAAGAAACTCTCCAAATGTTTCTTAAAAGTGACTTTCCAAAAAGTCCTCGAAGCAACACACACTTATCCATTCAGGTTTTCTTGTGTGTGTGTGTGTTTATATATTCAAAATCCCCATGAGTTTGAGAGCCATTTTCTGACATTTGACCTCTCTCTCAAAGGCCCTCACTGTACACCCACTCTCCAAACGGTCTCCTTTACATGGTTTCCTCCCTACAAAGCCTCAAACACAGAAGCTATTGAGAATCTTCCAATTTCTTCCAAATTCTTGTGAATTATTCTGAGTGTAAAGCCTTGCATGTGCATTGCATCATTTAGTTTTTTTGTTGCTTGGCCCTAGTTGGGCATTGTGTTCAGTAGGTTTGAACTGGCTCCCTACTCCCTATTCAGTGCACTTTTACTGTGTAGTGCACTATAAGGGACAGAAAGCATGAGGGATTTGCTTGATCTTTATTCAGTCTCACCATCATGAGTCCACTGTGGGCGTGTCCCAAACCACATACCCTATTCACTGCGTATCACCAAATGCTACAGTGCATTGTGGTATTTTGTATGTGCACTGCATATGATTCACTATGTTTTTGTATTTGGGGAACAAAATAATGCAAAATATACTCTCATCTGACCACTATAATAGGAACCCTGTTCATTAATGCAAATATACAGTCAGCCAGTCACATGGCAGCAGCCTCAGATTCCTATTCTTGGTTGACAGGAGCAGAACCCGAAGCGGTCTTCTGATGTTGTATCCCATCTACGGTTGGGTATCTTTGAATTTTATTGATTCTGGCTCTGCTTATCAATTCGGGTTCTTATAGATTCCCCGTTTTAATGCCAAAATGGTAAGAGGAACACAACACCGTGTGTCCAGCTTCATGGCCTCGTGACTCACTTTATGGCTGTATAATAAACATTTTTGTCCAGCTACGCTAAAAATGACGACACAAACCTGCAACCACTAGTCACACAATCATTGCTCTCAGGGTAATCTATAAAGACCTATTCGGCCATCATTAGTAGCAGCATCATTAGTGAATTCACAGAGTTCAGTGAATTAGAATGCTTATCAAAACCAGCTGCACTCAGAAAAAAGAAACAAGAATTTTTGTGGCCCAGCTACCACAGTGAGGTAGCTACAAATCAATTTATGTTGCCATACATCATCAAAATTGATCCTTTTTCTGTGCAGTAGACAGCGAGAGGCTCACCAGGAATCTGGCTTCACTTCCCCCAATCAAAAATTCAAAAATTGTAATGTAATGTGGGCGTGACTGTATTTGGTAGTGTTAGTGTAGCTTTTATCCTTATTGCTAAGTTACACGAATCATCACAGGCATGCTTTACGACAGCCCGTTTAGCATTAAGTGACAGCCCATATTTCCCTGTCATCTGGACCGCATACCACCTCGGAATGACAGCAGTGACCTCATCCAAATCCAGCTGCCTGAACACAGCTGTGACTCCGCCCTGACGAGATCCAGAACTTACAGTCAGTCCACTTTCAGGCCAAAATGAAAGTTCCAGTGCATTATATTTAGATTTAATGTATTGCTTTTGGAACATTTATTGGCCTAATTTTCAAATACTGTGATGACCTTGAACATGAGTCACTTTCGAACCTCAGTGTAGCTGAACGGCTGGACTTTGCCTAAAACCTGATGATGTTGAGGGGGAGAGTTTGTGTGTTTTGGCCTTTATAAAACCCAAACCTATTTTTACCACATGGGAGAGCCACTAAGCCTCTATAACTCCTACACCAAGGCTTCCTGTTTTGTAAAAATACTTGGCCCGTGGCTTCACTCTGGAGTTTCTTAAATACGTATATCTTCACTATGAGGCTAATTTAAAAAGGTGCAGTTTCTTTTAAATGCCCCAGTACATCTTTTTTGTAAATGAATTTCATTCATCTGCAGAAGTGACACTACAGGGATGCCTTACAGTCATCAGTAGTTCTCTGGACTTCTCACGGTTTCTCTATGTGGCTAATTTTGGAGTTCCTGAAAGCTCTTCATTTCTAAGACCTTGTTCCTTTTTCATAGTGGGAGGCTGTGCACTTTGGGTCGAGTCCTTCCCTGTGGATTGTGCTGCAACATAAAGAAAAAAGAAACGTCTAATGTCCAAAGTTTGGACATTACATAGTCTGTCAATTTTCTAAACATATTTCGTATTTCAGTTGAATGTATACCAAAGTATTGTTGCAAATA
>JAQQZX010000009.1:17289771-17304672 GCA_030068355.1 Notoglanidium maculatum
GTAAAGAGAAACAACAGTCCATCATTATCCAGTCTCTTTTAAAGTCATAACAATAAAGAAATAATTGAATTAGAAGGTGTTCAAACTTTTGACTGGTAGTGTACACTGATATTCCATTACAGATAATGAAACATTCTCCTGAAATCTGATTATAAAAGCTACTGTTAAAGTAGTGTTAGAGGAGAGGAAGTGATGTGTCTACATTGTTCTGATAAAGTACTGAAGCTCAGAAGTTGAAGCTCAGATGGGAGAGAAATCAGCTGATTTTCTACATGCTGCTTTTTCAGTGCTTTTCATCTCATCCAGACCAAAAACAGTAACAGCTAATGAGAGCTGACCCACATTCCACGCTCTCAGGAGAAATCAGCTTTTCTGATGTTCATCATTATTTGACCTTGGTCATGTGACTATCAGGCATGTGTGTTTATTCAAACCAGAATCTGATTGGTTAAAACTGGTGATAGGTTTTAGTGCAGTTAGTTAAGCAGTAGTTGTGATGGAAGCATGTGAGAAAAAGTTTCCTCGCTCCTCTTGCACTGGAGCGTTTCAACGATTGTGTGTGTGTGTGTGTGTGTGTGTGTGTGAGTATTGGAGCTATGAGGCCAATAAAGCTAATAATAAACGGAAATGTCTCTCAGCCAAAACCTTTTCAGTAAATGTCTGCCTTAAAACTATATCAAGTTCTTCAACAATGTCATATAGACTTGCTGATGTGTTTTAGGAAACAGCGTCATTTATCTTTAACCAGAAACTAAACTTCACACTGTGTCTGAATTGTGGCCCCACCTGTAAATGTTTGAAGGTGGAATTATACCAGAAAGTGATGCAGATTATTATATACAGGACTGATGATGTGTGTGTTTTTAAGCAGAAGTCCTAAATATCATCCATTTTGTTGTACAAATTTTGTCTTGGATTTTTACATGATCTATAAATGAGGTTTCCAAACATTCCTTGTCCCAAAAATTTAATATTACAGATTTGTAGATGTCTGTATGTCTTTAAACAAAATATCACATGCAAGGGGAAAAAAATCGGACTATAATGCAGTTATTGGGAAATAAGCAGCAGTGTGGGGATGTCATGCAGCACGATACAAAGCAAAGTTACTGTTACCACCCTTGTTTAGATATTGTTTATCTATTGTTTATATAGCATGCCTGGAGTGTTTAAGTCCACTTAGCAACTTGACAGTAATGACATTTTTGGTAACCCAAAAAAAAAAAAAAAAAATGACAAGTGGAACATCCAGTTTCCAGAAGAAACATATCAGTTTCTCCCAACATCTTCAAAAAAAAAAAAAAGCAAATTTCCCTATAAAAATGCACAACAGTGTCCCTGAGGGAAACGATGCAGCATTAAAGCGTTAAAGAGTCGTCGCACTAAATATTGATTTGGTTTAGAAGATAGACATGTTTTTTTAAAAATAAGCAGAAATGCTTAATTCCATTATTTTTAAAGTCAGCGTTTCTGTATAGAATTGCTGTACGTGTGCCAAAACTTTCGCACTGCTGTATATTTTAATTTTCTGCTTCTTTAATGTTGAGTCATGACTGTTTAGGGAGTCTGTTGATGTTGGTGAAAGGTGTGTGTGTGTGTGTGTTTTTAAGTACACACATTAATGAACAGGATTAAGAAGAAATGACCGTGGATTATATATTATGTGGGCGGAGTTATCTCTAGTCATATCTGTAATGGGTGGGTTTAGTGGAATATGGGTGGAGCTTACCATACTTTCAAAGAGTGTGTGTGTAGGTTTAGGCGGGTGTGTGTTGACGGTACTGAGAGGTGTATGGCAATAGTGGTGGGTGGGGTTTAGTGGTTGGTGGGTGGAGTTATCAGAAGGTGTGAGTCTCAGCTGCTCGTCTTTTTGCTGCGTCACTTCAATCAGAGCTGAACATGAGCAAGCCGAGTTCAGCAAGTGCCCTACAGCACTGTGCCTGATCCACACACTTTCTCACACACACTCCCACACACACTTCATCATGGGTGGCTCTTTATCCCAAAACAAGAAGAGCAGCGAGGTGACGAACCAGAAGAGTGTCAGTCCGTAAGTTTGGTTTCAAAGCAATCCTACTCTAATGGATATTACTAATAATTATGTCAGTGTGTAATAACTATAATTAATAACAATCCAAAGGGGTGTTATTAATCAGTTATTCATCCTTAGGTGTCATTTTTATATTTCTTCTTTTTTTGTTTGACATTCTAGTTTACAGGCTTTAACCTGGACGTCCCTAAGACATCTGAAGCAGTCACATGCTATGTCTGTGTGTGTGTTAGTGTTTTAGAGTGTGTATGTGTAAACTGACACTCCTATACAAACAGCTCTCCTATAAAAGAAAATATGACAAGCTATAATGCTTCATTACACGGATATCAGCATGGATCCGTATTTACAGAGTGCTCAGTTCACTTCCTCTGCCATAATAATAATAATAACTATTATAATCAACTTTATTTATTTGCTTAGCAGCTTTCATACAGTTCAGATTCCTTTAAATTAGATTTAAAGAAGACATCATGCGTAAGATATTAATGTAAAAACGAATGAATACACATCATATGTTGGTTTTTTAAGAAATGTATGATGTATTGTTCTGCGCTTTAGCAAGTTTGTTGGTTGCAGAGCAACTGTGTAAATCTTCTAAATGGACCTCTGAGCCACTTATTGATCACACTGCCATCTGCAGGTCAATTAAAGTGATGCACTTATAGCATGAAGGGTTGAAACTGCAGTTTAACAAAAACAAAGATGCATATATATCTGCAGAGATGGATTGAAGAAAGTTGCAGAGCTGAAAATATAGCAGCTGTCTTGAGTTTGTCAATTTATTTGTCCATTTATTTTTTATGTTTGATATCACTTTGCGCACCAGAGTCAGACCCGAGGCGCATGAAGGTGGAATTGTGCTTCAGAAGTGCATTAAGAAGCACAGAATAAAAAGCCCATGGCTACTAAAGTGTGCAATAGATTAGGCATGCACTTTACACAGTGCAAAACTAGTGGCTATCCTTGCATTTTATTTATTAGCGTCATTAGCCTTCTTGCTCCAGTGCAAAAACAAATAATTAAACCTCAGACATCAATCATGTTTTACCAGATTGCATTTGGATTAAAGAAGAAAATGTGGACATTTGATTTTTGGCTCCTCTAATCAGCTGATTGCTGAGCAGTGCTGCTGTTTGTCAAGTTTATTTACATATGCAAACACAAGCACACATTCTCCTCCTTGCCCATCTGCGTGAATTTAAAATGAGGGTGGAAACACGCAAAGCAGTCAGAGAACTGAGCTTACTTTCACTTTTACAGTGTCAGGTTACTTGCGTTTTCAGATTATTTTATTATCTTGGGAGGAAAATAGATTTGGATTGGAAAAGTTAGGATTTTATTTGACTTCACAACCTTGTTAGCATTTTTGATGCTGTCTTGGTGACTTCATGTTGGACATTTTAACTCTTTTTTTGCCAAAAGTAGAAAAACAAAAGGCCAAAAATGGAAGTTTCACCTGTTTTGGGGATTCCCATGTTCAGCACTGAATATATTAGAGATGTCACACTTCACAGTACTGGTTAATGGTTCATATGAATGTGGATGCTCAGGGTTTTAAAAATTTGCAGTTTTTCTTTGTTATTTCCTTTTTTTATGTAACCTACTAGGTTTTAGTGTTATAATTTAATTTTGAAAGTTGTATGCAGTGTTTTACTATCAAAAAAGCTTTAGTTGTGCTGTCCGTTTTTATCTCTATACCAGTATTATTGTGAAGATGTGTAAATTGTTTGGCCAGCAGGGGGCTCACACCCCTCCCCTTTACCAATGCCCTGCTCACCAGCAGCAAAACACAGAGTCACGATACTCTGCACACACAAACCCAACAGTGTCCTCACCAGCAAAATGGAACCCCAGTGCACTGTGAGTAAGGGATAAGGATTGTTCCAATACTTTATTAACTTGACTGAAGTGATATTGAGCCTCTGTCCTTTTAAGGTTCGTCCATGATTGTGATATTTGACAGAGTTCACAAGGTGTGTCTCAAATCATGCACTATATCAACTACATCACCTTATACTTTGAAATCAATAGTCCATTATTCTAGTACCTTATTCTTGCCCTTGCACATTTAATCAGCATGTTTTGATGAATCGATATGTTGTTGGTGAAAGAAAATGTCAATTTGTTTGCTGTTTACTTTATTATGAGCTGGTTTATTACCGTCTCTGGTCCATGTCTCATTTAGGTCTCACACTTATCTTTACTTTTGCACCATAAAGCCATAAAGGATGATTTAATCATTACATACAACGTATGCTCTTTTCCTTCCTTCTCTGGTCTGCTGTGGGTTCTGGGTTTGCATATTAGAGCCCTAGATAGATGCACAGTGCTGTCAAAGTCAAAGCTCTTTATTGTCATGTGTACAGAAGTACAATTAAATTCTTACTTACATGTCAATTTAATGCTTCGAGCAATGTAGACATATTCACAGCCCAAAGCCATTTTTCCATACAATGCATGCAATGACAACGTATGGTGAGCTTAAAGGGCAAAACAGAACAACATGTGCATTGTTAAAGTGTCCAATAGTGCAGTGGAGTACCAATTAATATTTGTGTTTTAAATGTTCCTAATGTGGTTATAAAGCCCACATGGCTTGATGGTTGAATACAAGCTATATGTCGGTTCTGGACCTTCTTCCTTATTGAAGGGTGAACAATGGATATCTGGGGTCTTTTAGGAGCTGGACTGTGTGTATGGTACCATAGTATGTATGGTAAATGCGGTGCATTCTGGGATGTTGATCCTCTGAGAGGTCCCCTCCGCATTGATTTGAATTGAAACGTATGTCTGTGCGCTGCATTCACACCTTGCTCCTCTGTGCCAATTCTGGACTCAAAAAATCCGACTACCCCACAAACTCTATTAATCCTGGCTGCCAGATAATCTCCCCTCATTTATTATTCATTACTATAATGTATTGTCTGATATAGGGTAAGTGGGTCATTGTGTGCATTTCAGTTCTGGCTGAATAGTTTCTAAATTCAAAATTATTAACAGTTTGTGAAAAGCCTACGTCTGTGTGGCTTTAGGGAATCTCTGCTTCAGAAGACTGAATGCTTTGTCCCATTTTCAGTGGTGCTGTTTGCTGTTTGTCCACTAGATAGCACTGTGAGCATGTGGTAATGAAGACACTGTGACGTACTGAGTCACAGTGCAGGTGATGAAGTGGATTTTATTCCATGTCTTTGTTTACATCATATGAAAATAGTGATTCTACATAAATTACTCAAAAATATTAAAAACAGAAATGCAATGTATAAGCACAAGACCATAAATTTTGGGAAAAAACAGTCGTTTGGGACACCCCCACAGTGGACTTTTAATAGTGGACTTTTAATTCCTACATAGTGAACAGGGCACATGGACAGAGTGGACTGTTAATGGTGAGTGATGATTGGGATTATGATGGCCAAGTCCATGGTAGGTTGATGATGATGATGTCTGTGATGGTGTTTATGTGGCCTATATAATGAATAAGGTGTTTGCTTTGTGGTTTGGGACATGTCTACTGTGGACCAAAGATACTTAGGTATTTATGATAGTATATGTGTCCTATATAGTAAGTAGGATGAGTGATTTGGGACACATTCTTGGTGAGGTAACAATAGTAATGCAGTTGTGAATGTATAAAAACATGCTGTTCCCTGATCACCACTGATGCACTTGGTTTCCATGACAACAGTTTGAAGAAAAACTTATTGTACTTCAGTTGCCAAGTCAACAGTCTGATAATTTTATGCAAAATGCAAAATGATGTTGAGATTTTCAGTAGTTTGCAAGTTAGCTAGCTCATGTTAGTTACCGCCAACAAGGAGGTTATGTTTTCGCTGTGGTTTGCTTGTGTTTGTTTGTTTGTGGTCTAAACCAAATAGGTTGGCATGAAACCTGTTGAACTGATTTCTATGAAACCTGGTGGCAGGGTGTAGCATGGGCTAAGGTAGAATCCATTACATTTTGGCGTGGATCCGTGTAATTGGGTGGCTTCACAAAATTAGTATCACATTCGCTAACGTTGCGAGGTACAACGTTTGGCCTTGGCGGAAGTCTACACTCCACAATGCCATACATCTTGAAATCCACTAGATGGCAGTAAAGTTTAATAATGCCAAAACATAGCCAATGTAGAAATATGATGACTCGGTTGGAAGTCTATCCAGACATATAAAGTGGTTGCAGTTGCAGATTTGCATCTCGTGGAATAATCGAGTATTGTCTGCGAATGCCCTTCTATTTCATACATGTTTCTAGCTTGACAATTTGGCTATCTAGCAAAGATGCCCTTACACATTATCCTGAACATTGTCTATTGGCTGTAGATATATTTAACACAGCATACAATCATTACTGTACATTGACGTGACATCGTATGGTTAACATAGAGCTTTCCTGCTGTAAAACATCAAAAGATCTGGCTAGCTAGTCTAGCTCACTCAGCTAGCTAATGGCTGTGAAATGCTGATATCTCCAGTAGTTTTGGCTAAAGAAATATAATTCATTATCATGCTGTTTCATTTGAAGCTTTTTCAAGTGAAGATACCCGATAAAATGGGCCAGGGTGCTCATCCATCTCCGCTGTCTCAGACATCGCTGCTGCTGAATAAACATTTGCGAATTATTGAAATTTTGCACGTCTTTTAATTGTCTTTCAGTTTTCTGTTATTATTTTTCTCCTCTGCAAGTGATAAATTAAAAATGTAGTTAAGTTAATATTATTTTTTTTAAAGTAAATATACTGCACAATATAAAAAGTAGAGTCCCGGTGAATCATGTTCTGGAGCACTGTAATGAGAGTACATGTAGTTGGTGAAATGTGAATTCTAGCCCAACAAGATATAACAACTATCTAGAAGTTAAAGTTGTGATCTAAATTTGTCGTGGATTCTTAAAATAGTCGATTGGCAGGAGTTCTAGCGTTTGGGTAGGAGCATTATTCTGCATTCATTAGCCTACATTTTTATCAAAACAGTGAGGTTGGTGTTGCCTTTTTTAATATTTCCTAAAAGAAACTTTGTTTTTGCTCAGAGCCAATGGAATGATTTCTACTTGGAGTGAAACAGCTCATTGTGTGTGCGTGCGTGCGTGCGTGTGTGTGTGTGTGTGTGTGTGCGCGTGTGTGTGTGTGTGCTTTCGGGGCATCAGTCTTGTCTGACTCACATTCGTCCCCAGTGCTGCTATTTGCGGCTCCCTGAACACTTTTTGGCTCACTTGCTCACTTCCTGTTCTTTCTGCTTCAGTCAGGTCTGTTTTCCGTCCGTTATTCCCCCACTGCAGAGCTTCCTGTGACCTCGACTCGCCCTACTTCACCCTCCCAGAAGAGATTATACTGATTTCTACTCCTTTTCAATTGCAAATACACAAACAGAAGCAACCATTCATGTGTTAACAGCCTGAGAATGCAGGTTTAGCTAGTTCATAAACAGGTTTTTTTTGTCTGGGAACAAAAGTATTTGCACCCTGTTAATGTAGCTGTTGGATTCACCTAGAGATCAGTCAGTTTAGGTGTCCTCATAAAACCTATTCATGAGGAACTTTTACTGAGCAATTGGACGTGTGTGATTTTCAGATTAAGTGCTACATGTGTTCATTTAAACCATATTCGCTGACTTTGTGAGCCAGATTTCAATTGAAACAAATAAATAAAAAATGAAACAGAAAGTGTAGCTAATTTCTAAATATTTCCTAATTGTCACTTGTATATGTGTGACACTTGGAGGGGTAGTATTTAATTTACAGAATCAGTTTAAACGGTTTTTTCAAGTAGGTGAATATAATGCAGAATTTTCGCAGTCCGTATGTGAACATGCACAGGAAGCCGAATGAATTGTTGGAAACACAGGAATTCAAATCTAATGCATGTATCTGCTATAACATTAGACATTTATGCTCTCAAATACTGAAATTCATATCTAGTCAACATCCCTGTTTCTTCTGTCAGGCTTTAGCAGAGGGTGCTGATTTATGTAGAGCATTATCTCATGAACTAACTGCTTATTAGCCAATTTTAGAAACTTCAAGCTGGTCGTTTTGTATCACAACTCCCCACCTAACCCTCATTAGAGGCCTGTCTCTGTAAATCAGTGTCAGACTGTACACACCCTGCTGTGGCTTTTTGAGATTCCTCGCATTTTCACCTTTCACCTTCTTTTCTATTCCATTTCACTCCTGTGGCAAATAAACTGAGAAGAACTTAGGATAAGTTGGACTTAACTGAACTAAACATTGCCAAAAACTAGGCCAAACTTGACCAAAACCAAAGAATAAACACCAAACTTAGTCAAAATGGAAGAAAACAGATCACGCTCAGACAAAAAACGAAGAAATCTCTCCATCAGACTCAGCCAAAAATGTTCAAACTAAAGGCAAAATAAGACTAGACTAAAGAAAGAAAAAAGGAAAGAAAGATAGAAACAAACAAACAAACAAAAGAATTTATTGACTGAAAATGTCCAAGCCAGGACGAATCAGATGAAACTAAAATAAACCAGGGAAAAATCAGACAAAAGACATAAATCAAAGACCAAACCAACCAAGCAAACAAACAAAAAATTGCTAGAAATGAACAATGAAAAATTGGGTCCAAAACCTACTGAGTCAAGGCAATCCAGCCCAAACCAGCTCAGATTGAGCCAAAAAACAAAAATCCAAACTAGGGCCAAGTCTGAAAAGGTCAGACTATAATTAACTGAGCCAAATCCCACCACATTTGGTTGAACCAGGAGGGCAGGGCGTATCTCTTTGTGGCTGAGTGGAATCAGTTTCGGAGCACCACAAAAATTCTCCACTCTGTAATTAGCAGGTCGCACACTCCGGCCTCAACATTTTTTCCTGGACCAGCTTCTTCTTTTTCCCTCTATGCAGCCCTCAGCTCTCGAATGCTTGAAGCTAAGACTTGATTTGGAGCACAGCCGGTCAGACACTCCGAGATGTGCTATTGTGTCCTGTACTGTGCCTCAGGACGATAGTAAAGCTCACAAAACAATTGCGGCAGACTTTCCGAGACTTTGCATGTTAAGAAATTGTCATCACACACACACACACACACACACACACACACACACACACACACACACTTGGGCCCTTTTCCCTCTCGGGTCTTCTTTCTTCCTTTTTTTTTTTTTTTTTAAGTCCCTTGTCTCTGGCTCCTGTTGTGGCTCGTGTCCAAACCGTTTGAAATCTGACCCATGCTCATGCAGTTCTGCTAGGCTGCTAGAGTGGTATCTCAGACTCATGTTCTCCACAGTTAATAAGGAAAATAAAACATAAAAAAAAGCTCCAGGAGGATCTGGGTGGCCGTCTGGAAAGAACAAACCTCATAAACAGTCGTCAAATTTGAAACACATTTCCTTCAGCTTCATTTCTGCTAAATGTGCCTTACAGAATACATTGTGTCTCCGTACATAGTTTGGTATCTCACAGCGTGTGTCCGAAACAGATAGGAGGTGTGGCTTTAGGAGTTTGATGATCAAGAGTTTGCATCTCATTTTTGTACAAATCATTCTACTATATTTTTTCTTAACCGATTGTGTTCAGACAGTATTACCGAGAGACAGGATGGCTTTGGATGCAAGTGTGTGATAATTTACACCTGCAGTTTATGCTAAACTGGAAGCTATCCCCACACTAAGTGTTAGCCAGATCAGAATCAGAATTACATTTTTTTGCCAAGGTTTTACACAGATGAGGAACTTGTCTTGGTGTAATGGTGCAGACAATGGTACGAAAGAAAAATAAGAATAAAGATAAAATTTCACAAATAGGAATATTTAACAAAAAAAAAAAACCCTACTATTTACAGAGTTTGCAAAATATATAAAGAGTATAGTCTCATAGTTTCCAGTGCATATCAAAAGAAGCAAACCTGTCAAAAAAAAAAAAACGCCTTCACACCAAACACATCTTGGCTGATTGACTATATTCAGGGTACCATTATGTGGCGTTCCAAAAATGGACAAACCTACTACACCCTGACTAGTCTACTATGTGTCCAAAACGGAGCCATATAAAATGTATTATTGAGTTCACTGAAAAGAGTATTAAATAAGGCTTTTATATGGTGGCCCTGAAAGGTCAACATGCTGCAAATTCATACAACAAAATTAATTGTGTGCATGTCGTCAGATTTTTTTTAATTGTTAGGCTAATAATAAGCAAAATGCCAAAGCTAGGTTAATATAAACCAAAATCATTTGGCTCATTTACCTCTGACTGATAGCTAGCTGACTTAATGATACTGATCGTCATGATCGTCAAGTGTGTTCATCACTTTTAAGTGAGCTCTGGAACACGTCTGTTGTCGTTTTTTTGCCATAGCTCTGTGCACTAAATATTTACCTAAGAACCATTTGGATTTCATCTGTTAATGCACTAAAATGGGTATAAATTAATGGCTATATCCACTAGGAATGACGTTCACTACATCAGCCGTGAAATAATAGCTTCCTTTTCTGTGCAATATACTGTATATCTCATATGGGGCTAATTAATATTCAGATCTCTATTGCCCATATAAGTGCGCTAGATATGGCGCGAACTGAAATATTTACACCTCTTGTAGTTCATTATATATGAAATATGCAGCCATTTAGGATTAAGGTCACTACTTCCTACATAAATGCACTATAAACAAGCCATTTCTACAGACTTCATAGTTCAGTGGGGTGTTGGGATTCATTTCTAACTTCTAATTCAATTTCTGTATACATGCTCTACCAATGGTATGAAATAACAAATACTATGTAGTACACTTGTACATTGTATCCTATAGGAAGTTGGACCATCCAACTACATACTCCCAATATTTGTACACTACCTAGGGCATAATATAATGAGTTCTACTATAAAAACACCACATAGGGTATAAAACAATGCTGCCCCCTTTGTGGTGGCTCTTGGGACAGTAGTGAGCTTAGAAGGAGTCAGCTTCCTATTTCCAATATTAAAGTGATCTAGGAAATAATATGACATATTGACTAATTGAGATCAAGCCACAGCAGGCTTCACACTTGTTTTGTTACATCACTTCCAGTCTAGGCACTTGTCAGTTAGGTCATTTGTCAGTTTGTCGGGTAATATCGGCTTATCTGGGTTTAATTTCTCACATTCATACGTGCACATTTCACATATCCATTAAAACTGACTAAGTCATCCTTCCAAAGACAAAAACACTTCAGCAAAAATGACTTTTACAAAGAACAGCCCGGTACAGTGAATTATCATCCAACGTTTTCCAGAGTATAAAATATTGCCTGTTTCTCACACTCCACTGCTCAGCTGCACTCTGATGACACACCGTTACATAAGCACACAAAGCTACTGGCAATGTTCTGTTTTCCCGTTTGACCCATCTGAGTGCTCATTAGAAACGCAGCGTGTCAGTGCTCAGTGTGTGATGGGATTGTTTGTGCTGCTGAGCATAGCAACAGCCACCGAGACACGTGCTTTATTTTTAGCATGTTTATTTAGGCTACAGAATGTGGTCTGCTATGTCTCTGACAGAACAGAGACGCTGTATTGTTCTTGGTCATAATTCCTCAGTTACAGTTAAAACATTACATTTTCATATTACAATAATTTTACAATAACCTTTTTTTATCATGGTTTACATTATCATTATACAAAGATTGAATCTTTCCCATAGTTAGCGTTAGCTAGTTAGTTAGTTAACAAAGAGAGTGCAAAGAGTAGCTAGCTAGCTAGCTGTTAGATGATATTAGCCAAGCTTAATGTAACTAAAATGATTTCCCGGATACAGTAAGCCTATTCACTGTGTTTGCTAGAATTTTCCACATGAACTGATCACTTTTGTGGTGTAATACAAATGACAAAACTTTCTAATTGTTCTAGGGGTTCTGTAGGATTTAGCATGTTAGTTGATGCTAAGTGTAATTACAGGGTTATTATAGCTACATGGAGTCTTCTTCTTGTGATTTATCAACACATCTGAGGGAAATGTTAATATTCTCGTCTTGTTCTGTCTTGTTTCAACTCTTTCTGTGTCTTCATACTGTTTATAAAAACTACTTCATGGCTACTTAATGGCTAAGGTGTAGCAGTTCATATTTCTCAGTTGCTAGGCGACATTAGCTACTTGAATGATGAATGTGTTGTGTGTTCACCTTCCCATGGTAAAAGCATGAACTCGGTTTTATTTATGCTAATGCTAATGGAAAAGGTTTTCACACCTTCATGAACAGAATTATGGGAGGTACAGGCACGTACCTGGGGTCTTATAGTATGACGCGTAATGAATATTGCATAGGTTATTGCATTTTGCAATATTGAATATTGCAATTCAACAATTCAACAATTTGAATATTGCATTTGACCATAGGTCAAAGTTTGAAATTGCGAACAAAAAGTAACGGGAATGGGAATTTTGAAAAACTTCCGAGTAATGGAAACGTGAATTTCGAACAACTCAAATATCACAAAAAAGGTTTTAACACTCGCATGAGGTGGTTTTTCAGATGATGCGATAAAGCTATATTTCGCAAAAATGACTTTTTTCTTAACTAAATGACATTTTTGTGGTCTTCTTGCTTCTATGCCTTATCCAAGTATGATTGTCCATAAACCCCTTTTAAGTTCACTCGCTCCCATTCTCCTTTAATTCATTTTGCTTTTGAACTGAACTAAGTTCTCTTAGTCCTAAACATTCCCTTGCCTTTGCACTTTGCATGGCCTTTATTTCTCACTGGGATGACGGAAAATAGGGGCATATGTATGGGAAAGCACTCACACAGCCCTGGGCGGGGGTTGTGAAGTCGTTAGCTAGATGAGAACAGAGATTGCCTCAGGCAGAGCACTAAAAGGCATGCCGAACAGGTACTTGTGTATGTATGTGCATGTGTGTGTGAGCATTCAGGATTGGAGATGGTTAATGGGGAACCCAGTGAGGAGGATTTGCATTCCACAGCCTCTATGCTGTAACCATGGACACACGCGCGCACGCACACACACACACACACACACACACAAATAAAGTCACTCTCACATTCTCTCGGTCTGTATCTCTGACACACTTTCTCACGCTGTGTAGGTTCTCCCTTTTTTGCATTATGATTGACACTGGCCAAGGTCTGCCTGACTAGGACCATACCATTAACAATGAGAAATTTGGGGGTGGGCTGCTAAACCAGCCAGGCTGAAAAAACAAGCTTCTTTTTTTTTCAAACCTTTTGAACAGAAAATCTCCAATCTCCCCCCGTCCTTTTCTCTCAAATAGTCCGATCCAACCCTAGAGGGGGAAGAGGGAGGGAGAGTGAGACAGCTGATCAGTGCTGTGGTATTCTGAGTTTAGAGAACAGAGAGAGAGAGAGAAAGAGACGGAGATTGAGGAAGCTGACAGAAAAAGAGGAAGAAGCTGTAACCGTCTGTGGAGAACAAACAACCTGAAGAGTTTCAATGTCTTTAGGAAGATAAAAAAGCAAGAGAATGTGTGAGAATAAGAGAGATCGAACAAGTGTGAATGAGTGAGTGAGTCAGAGAGAGAGAGAAAGGGCTTGATATCAAAAGAAGAAAACAGACGTCTACAGAAGAAGAAAGTGGCATGAAACGTGACTCGAGTGCCACGTGAAGTTTCCTGCTGCTGGAGAAAAACATCTCAAGAAGGAGAGAGAGAGAGAGAAAGAAAGAGGGAGAGACAAAGACAAACACAGGGTGAGCAAGCTTAAAATAAGAGGACGGAAATTTTAAGAAGCAAGAAAATGCGATGAAACGTGACCCAAGGACGTAGGAGGATCGAGCGAGACCGAGAGAAAAAGAGAGAAAGACGAGCTCTGCCACAGATCTGTGAAGACGTGTGTGCGCGTGTTTTTAAGAAGAGATGTCGTGGCTGTCGCCCGTACAGTGGGCCAAATGGACCTGGTCTGCCATGAAAGGAGCAGGAGAGGACGAGCTAGAGGAGAACGATGTCCAAAATGGAGAGATAGAAGAAGAAGAAGATGAGGAAGAGGAGAGATCTCAGAGCTTCAGGCAAGTCTTCTCTCATGACAACATGATTAAGATCAACAGGCGTTAGGCTGGACAAGTTTAACTCTTTCTTTTCTCCCACCTGCGCGGACACACACACACACACACACACACCTGCCATCAGAGGGACACTCGAGTTTGGGGGATTCATTATACTGAGCTAAAGAGAGGGTGGATTGGGCATTTTAAACCCAAATGTTAACAGCTATGAGACAGACTGAGGCAACAACTTTATACCTGTGTTACAATTAAGTGATATTCTCCTTTTATGTAGAAAACCCAATTAAACTGACATGTTTGCAAAGACGTTTACATAAAACAAGCCCATGTATAGTTGTGTTTATGGTCTGACTAAACAACCTTAACTATGTTTACACACACTGAGGCCTCGTCCATAAATATATACAGGTATTTTTGGAAACAGTTTTTTACCAGTTTTTATTAAAAAAATCTGCATTCATGTGAACAGAATTTTCAAAATTATATCTTGTATACGAGAAAACGAAAAACATAAGCATGCCAGCCCTGTAGGTGGTGATAGTCCTTCATACTGTTACAGCAAATGAGCGAGAAGGCGAAGTGCAGATGAATACCAGCAGAGTTTTAAAACAAAAAACGATTTACCCGATTATTTATGAGTCAGGACTGGTGATGATGTGGAACTACAGCTTAATGTTAATCTTGAATACAAAGTCAACATCCATCCATCCATTATCTATACCGCTTTATCCAGCTGGAGCCAATCCCAGCATCTTGGGGCGAGAGGCGGGGTACACCCTGGGCAGGTCGCCAGTCCAACACAGGGCCAACACAGACAAACAGCCACACACGCTTGCATTCACACCTATGGGCAATTTAGAGTAGCCAGTTGACCT
>JAQQZX010000009.1:17328139-17339529 GCA_030068355.1 Notoglanidium maculatum
TGTGTGTGTGTGTGTGTGTTATATTTTCTGTTCCCTCAGGTCACAGCTGCTCTACAGTATATGCAGATGTATGATGTCGTCCTACATGTTCCTAGTGGTGTGTGTGTTGGCTGTGTGTGTGTATATGAGTGTGGGTGAGCTCATCAGTTTGCGTCTTTCTGGAGACAAGCGTAAACACTACGAGGGCCGAGTGGAGGTGTATTACAGCGGAGCTTGGGGGACGGTGTGTGACGATGACTTTGACCTCAACGCCGCACATGTGGTGTGTAGACAGCTCGGATACCTCGGGGCTGTCTCTTGGTTTCCGTCTGCTAAATACGGCAAAGGAGAAGGTACATATGTGTGTGTGTGTTGTAGAGTGTGATTCAGGGTAATTTGTTAAAAGAGGCCCGGTGATGTCATTTTGAACCATTAACACTAATGGGTATAGAAAAATAAATTGGTCAACATTTTTGAATGCCCAAGATACAACTAAACATGGCCTAGAAACATCTCTACACCTTTACCCTCATTAATTCCATAATATTTGAATATGCATGAATATAAATACATACTCTCTAAAGTCACCTTGCCATCATAATAGCTAGGTCAGCTCGCTAATATACTAGCCTGCACTTATAACACATCAACACGAGTGGGATTTAAGTATCAGAGTGTCGATTTGTTTCATCATATTCGCCACGATTTATTTTCTAATATGATCAAAATATTTCTGATATATAACATTAGTAACCAAAATGATTAAAATATAGCATTATCTTAGCCATCAAGATCTGTTCATCACTTTTCTTATCTCATTTTATTTATTTGTTTTCCCCATTGGATCATCAGATTAACCTTTGTGCACTTTCTAGTTTTTTTTTTTGTGTGTGTGTGTTTAAAGTGTTGACATAGTTTGACCAATACTATTTTCACACAGCTGCACACAGACACACTGTTAAAGTTATATATAAATAAGTTAATATTTGGTGTGGCAATGCCAATGCTCTGTTTATATGCATAAATAAGCACAGTCTTTATCACGTAAAATTGTGAACTAACACAAATACAGGCGTAATTAAATATAAAAGATGTTTCTCTCTTAGTCACATCCCATCAGTCAGAGTTTCCTCTTTTAGATATCTACTGAGAGGAGAATCCACATCCCCACTTTCTCTCTGTCACACTGTCTGTGTTTCTGATGTCTGGAAAATGATTTATTGTTCGATGCAGGACAGGAAGTGAAGGGCCGTGAGACAGGCATGGTGTGTGGTTAAGGAAAATCTAGTGTCTTTATTATCTTTAGCTGCTTGTCTAGAGACAAGGTCTCTCTCTCTCTCTCTGATTGTGTGTGTGTGTAGGTCCTATCTGGTTGGATAATGTACATTGTACAGGGAGGGAGTTGCTCCTCTCTGACTGTCCCTCAAACGGGTTTGGAGTTTCAGACTGTAAGCACTCAGAGGATGTCGGAGTCATCTGTACACAAAAACGCATCCAAGGATTCAAATACATCAGCACTGGCAGTAACGATGTGGAGGTGAGACATACACACACTGAAAAACACCCGTAAGTACACGCATACGTACAGTAGGGTCCAAAAGTCTGAGGCCACACTGAAAATCTGGGACTTTTTTATTTATTTAAAACTGGAAATATACAGAAAGCTACAGAATCTTGAAGATTCTAAAACAAAAAAAAAGGAAATATTCAGTATTTTGACTATTCAGTATTCAATATGTTGCGCAATCTCTAGGTCACATTGGATTTAATAGGATTTAACATTGTGATATTGACGATTGACCATGTTTTTAAAATAGGTCCGATTTTCAGGGAGTCTTATCCCTTCCATTGAAGCACATCTTCAGACAAAACTTGATGGATTTGAACCTACGTGCATCATCAGGTTTTACACAAACTGTTGTAGTCTGTGACATTAAAACGAAAAGGAGGCATACCAAAAACTAAGAAATTCATGTAAACATTTCTAAGATTCTGCTTCTCACTCAAGTTATTGCTGATAATATCACTTGTTATGAAAAACTTTGTGGTAAAGTAAAGAAAAAAAAGGCAAACAGAAGCATTTTCACTAGTGCTCTCAGACTTTTGGACTCCACTGAATATACTCAATCAGTTTATTTTTCTCTGATGTGATTACATATCACTGTAACTTTTGTGTATTTTGTGTATAAACTGATTATTTTCAGCTGTTTATTTGGTGAACTTGATTGATGTGGGATATTTAAGTTCATTTAAAGGTTCTTGGTTTTTTTTGGATATCCTCATATTTGAAGGATCTGGGGTCAAAGCCTTTGCTAAGGGGTATAAAGTAAATATAGCTAACAAGCACTGTATAGCACCCCCTAGTGGTAAACTGCCACAGATTGGTTGTCAGATTATCTTTACAATGATTATGCTTGTGTAAATACACAAGAAGCTCATTGATTTTCACCTTACTTTCTCTTTGGTATGTAGGCTTTGCTGAAAATTTTGTTAAAATGGCACACCCAAATGATTTTGTGTCAGATTATTAATGGATTTTGAGCTGATGGTATGGCTAAATGGCTTGTGTGGTGGACCTCCAGATTGGTCAGAGGATGTTGCCAAAGCATGCTCTATTCCACTGCCAAATTTCATAAGAAGCACTAGACTTCCATTGTGGAAAAAGGATTATGGGGATAAATACATAAAAGTTTAGCATGAACCTAATAAAAAAAAAAAATTAAATAAATATTTATAATGCTGTTTTGACAACGATAGGTGACTGAAAACCTCATAGCAATATTGGATAATAATTTGGTGTCAATAATCCATTTATTATTAAGGAAACATTAGTAATTCTTAACATTCAAAAAAGAAAGAAATAAAACAGACACAAATAAAATAAGATTGCTTTAGATTTGTAGATCTTAAAGGTCCACTATGTAGAATTCAGCCACCTGAACGCCCCTCCCTAACCCCTCCCTAACCCCTCCCTTTCCGAGCATGTATTAGAACATACGGTAGCCATCAGATGCCCGCAGCGTACTTCCACGTACTTACATTCACACTCCCTTGCTTTTCCCCATGCTAAATAATAAGTATGATCCTCCATTTTTCTAAATTTGGGTTCTCAGACTTGTTAGCACAGCAACACTGATTCCTCTTGCTTTTTCTTCCTTGTCTTCCTTTTTTCTTCTTCATCTTACATCCGGTTCTTCCTTCTGGTTTTCCTCTGGCTTCTCCGGTTTCTTCCTACCTCCTGAAAACATGCTAGTCAGAGGATTGGCTCCTCTAAATTGCTGCTGGGTCTGAATGAGAGTGGACGAAGTATTGCCTTTAGAACCACCACAACCCTGAGCAGTAAAGTGGTTACTGAAGATAAATAAATAAAGGAAAGATGAAGAGTTAAGGCAATATTAAAATGAATGCCGTTAGCAGTAAGAAAAGGAAACATCCACTGGGAATAAATGTTCCACTGTGGCTTTGTTAGTTCTAGTTTTTTTATGTGGCCTGCCTTATGTGGCAAACACAGCTGAACAGTAATAATGTAATATTTATGCTCTGAATCATTCACTCATTTAAAAGTGGCCTGGCCCCAAACCTTTTTTTTTGTTTGTTTGTTTGGAGGAAATTGCAACCGAAGGTTCAGCATACAATTTTAGACCTGTGATCTTCCAGCACATTACAATATTCATTCAAATGTCAGGTAACATTAACAATGTGCTTAGAAAGAAGAAGAAATAAAGAATATTCCTCTGTGGCTTCTCTGGATAGATGCAGTCTGAAGGCCCACCTGCCGCCAGAGATAGCAGAGATGAATAGTCCTGTTCTATCCCTCATCTTTCTGTGTAAATCTCTTTAACAGCCAGTGGTGAGACCACCACTGTTTCTTTTTTTAATCAGCGTGTCCTCATTACTGATCTCTCCATCCACATTTGCACTGTTTATTGTTGTTTCTAGAGGAGTAGATATCCTTTCTCGTGTGTCTTTTTGTCTTATAAATTCCCAGCATGAGAAAAGCCAAAGGACCACATAAAACACACTCGTCCCCTCATTGATGAATGTGCACATAGTTCCCGTCTTACACCATGTTTATTTGCTGTTTACTTCGTGCCCTCCGTGATCCTCTGCACGTCCGTGTGGATGGTTTTGTGCTCATGGAAACCGAGGTGAGCTGTCTGTAATGTTCTTTTCCATCTCCGCAACTCTGGAGGCTAATGGTCTTACCACAGATCTCTCTCTCTCACACACACACACACACACACACACACAGACACACACAGACACAGCCCACGACTCTCTGTCTAATCAGTCAGTCTTCCTCTGAAATGCTGATTCGTGGAAAGGATGACTACAGTGTAAGGGAACCCCGTCTCTCCCTCGACAGACAAGGAGAATCCCTTCTCTTTTACACACACTGGAAAGACTGTGTGGGTTTTTTTCCCTGCGGTGACAGGCAGTTGGGGTAGGGGCGGTATTGGATGGGTGAGGGGGTCCTCTAGTCATGTTTCAGAAACATAAAACCTCCTCACACACACACGCCACCTCCTAATGACTTTACCTCCTTCTGTATGTCTGCAAGGTTATAAGGTGACATTAGAGATCCGTAGTAAGTGAATAAACTTTTCTATCAGCACATACTATCAGTCTGAGACAGGAGCAGCTGCTATATGTCTAACCCACTCCATTATTTCCTCCTAGAATTAGTCAGACATATTACACAATATTAGAGCACTCAGTTGGAAGTAAAGCAACGTTACTGCTTTTAGGGCCAAATCATGGATGTTGTATTTTTTTCCATTTAAATTTCACTTTTAAATAAAAAAAATGACCCTTCATACAATTAATGTTTAATACCAAATATAAGGTTCTTTTACTATTAATGGGTAAAATATTTTTAACACAACTTTTTAGCACCCTAAATTTGAATATTTTATTTGAGTGTTTTATTTTTCTTAGGCAACGTTCACATTACCAGGCTGAAGTGACACAAATCTGAACTTTTTGCCTGAATGTGATACAAAGCCTCAATATGATACAATACATATCTGATATCTGATTTATGAGAATGGTCAGATTGGAATTCATGTGGCTTTTTTCCATCTTCAGCCGGCACTGTTATGTCAATTTTGTGCTATTATTTCCAGATATGCTACATACCAGTGTGGGTCAGGTTTAAGGTTAAGTTAAGGGCTACGGCTAAGATTAAGTTTATTCTCTGCTGTTGCAACCAACTGAATGCCCCACCCTCACCCCTCCCTTTCCAAGTTTGTATTAGAACGTACGGTGGCCGTCAGGTCCCTGTAGCGCACTTCAAAGTACATACATTCATTCTCCCTTGCTCTTTCATGCTAAATAACAAGCATAATCCTCCTTTTTCCAAAATGTGGGATCTCAAACTTCTTAGCCAACACCAGCAAACACTGATTCCTCGTCTTTCTTCTTCCTCGTCTTTCTTTCTTCTTCTTTGTCATCCTTCTGGTGCTTCCTTCCGGATTCACGCTGCCGCTTGTAAAAACGTGCAACGTGGAAGGTGCTCTCTAGAGGTTTATCCATTCTGTGCGAGTGTAGCAGCGCAACATGGCAGCTCCATAGAGGTGGACCCGCTCCCTATGTAGATATAAAGCGCTCATTCTACAGTTTACGAAAAAAACACAACAATTTATAGTATTTATAGTATAGTATAGTATAGTATTATATATATATGCAGTATATACTCAAAATACCCTCAGCAAATCATTACCTGACTCACCGTCCAACTTAAAGTCATTTGGTGTGCCTACAGATTCTCATCTCTGTGTTTCTCTCATCGATGGGTCATTTAGTGTGAGAAGCAAACAGTGTTTCAGCATACTTCACTTCTTCCTCCCTCCTTAATGGACAAATAGTCATTTTTTTACACCATCGCCTCAGACGTCTGCTAAACAAATCCACAAATATTACTCAATTACACTCAAGCGTCATAACACCCTTTCTGTCCCCAACATAAACACACACTCTTTTATTCCTGTGTGTTTATGGCTCTTATTTGTATTTCCGTCTCCTGGGCGTTGCTAATGCTGCGTGAAACATTCAGACGACGTGTGTGTTCAGAAAGGGGTTTTTGAGGTCAGGGGTTTTTTGACGGTCAGGCGGTTCAAACACAGAAACTTGCTACGTCATCATTTCTCTTTATCTACGACCTCTAACACCTACCAGTCATTTCCATTCAGGGTTTATTCAGCACAAAGACAACATTCACATACAACAGCTGGTTAGATGGTTGTCTGAGATTTTGGCCACATCCTTAAGAATATCATAAGTTTGAAGTAGGAAAAGGAAAAGTATAAAAAAATGAAGGAAGGAAGGAAGCAAGGATGGAAATAAGAGGAAAAATAGAGAAAAAAGGAAGGAAGGAAGAAAGGAAAAGGAAGAAGAGAGGAACAGGAATGAAGTGTAGAGGAACAAGAAGGAAAGGCAAATGAGAGGAACAGGAAGTAAACTGAAGAGGAGTGAAACATGAAGGAAAGAAGAGGATGAGGAGAGACACGGGAAAGAAGGTAAAGGAGGAGGAGAGAAACAGGAAATAAGGAAAGAAAGAAGAGGAAACATAAAAGAAGGAATAGGAAGAGGATTGTTGGATTTGTGTTCATTCAGCATTAGTGAGCTCAGGTGTTCAGTGGGGTTGAGGTCAGGGCTCTGTGCAGGACACTCGAGTTTTTACACTCCAACTTTGGCAAACCATGGAGTCTGCTTGGAGCTCATGGGCATTGTCATGCTGGAACAGGTTTGGGCCTCTTAGATCCAGTGAAGGGAAACTAAAACATTTTATACAATTGTGTGCTTCCAACTTTGTGCCAAAAGTTTGAGGAAGATGCACATATGGGTGTGAGGGTCAGGTGTCCACACAAGTTTGGCCATGTAGTGTATCTGAATATCATAATAACAGGATGTGGTGGCTCCGTTGGGCCTTATAACCCATAAATAACATTCATGACTTTACAATAGCTTCCCAGAGTTATTTATGCTTACATACAGTATGCCTGCCAACCATATTGCACCAGTGACGTTCATGTTGAGAAAGGTGATGTATTGTGTAATCGTGTATCAGCACATACCTGCAGCAGATTGGTCCAGCTTCCATGAGTAATGAAACATGAGGTTGGAGTGTGTGTTTGTGTGTGTGTGTGTGTGTGTGTGTGTGTGGGAGCAGCAATACAGGACTCTATTGATATGATGAATGAATGTTCCTCTGTGGCTGTGCTAACACCATTAGAGCCCACAGCTCACATCCTGTCTACAAATCAGAGTTGTTTCTTTAAATCTGCTCTGGGATGTTTAAAATGTAGCGGCCTTATTTTTTAGGTGTGTAAATGAGCAGACGTGCACATTTTTTTTTTACATTTTTCTGGTGGATTCCTATAGGTGCAGAATCTTTTGCTGTTAACAAGTCCACTTTAAACAACGCCCTAACATCCACCAGTGTTTGTCACTGCTGTTACAGTGTTGTATGGTGTTTATGTTGTCCTGTTGTGTGTGTATATAAGTACTTATGCTACACACTTTAAGCTTTAGATTGGTTTTGTTGCTTCCTGAAGCTGTTGCGTTCATCCTGTTTGAATTCTTCTGTGTTGAAAGTCTGGACCTTTTTACTCCTTGTATTTAAAGTCAGTGAAACTGTGTATACATTTCTTCACCTTGGAGAATAGGTAGTATTTGTTGTGTTGTGTTTAGAACAGTTTATTTTAATCACGTTCACTTTTTTAAATTACGTTGTCATGTCAAACAGGCTTGCGTCTTTCGTTAAACTAACCCTAGCCCGTTTAAACAATCCCTGACCCCATTTCTAATACCTTTTAATATTAACCTTAATTTCTTCTTTAAACTAAACGTAATGCCCCCCTTAAAAAATGAAGCCCAGTTCATTTTTTTAAACCAATCCAAACTCCTTACCTCCTTGACAACGTGAAATTGAAAGAATGAAGAAACGAGACTAGACAAGCCTGGTTTTAGCAAATATCGGAAATTTGAGAAGTCTCGGTTCGAGCATACACAAGCACAACCTGACAGAGAAATGACATGTCCGGGCCTCGCTGCCTCAACACGTATTGTATGAGTGATAGTTAATGAACTGAGTTTCAAGAACAGAGTTTCGTATTAATTGTCTCTAGGTTATTGATTTATTGCTCGTCCACATTGTGCATTTCAGAAATGGGGATCAATCAAATTGGTCAGTTAAAGAGGAAAACAGCTTCTTCTATGGCACATCTCTGAACAACAGAGATCAACTAAGAAAAATATGATACAGTAAACACGAATGTGGCTTATATAGTCCCCTCAAAATGTAACTTTTGGTAGTGCGATCACCAAAAAGTCATCCAATTGGAATGCATTGTATTTTATATATAAAAATATTAAAGAGAATGCGCTACAAAATGATAAATATTCTTTGATTTTCTGAGTTGTAGATCTGCTGGGTCGATCTAATACCACTGAGAGCTGGTTTGGTTCTAAACCTACATGAAGATGCTTTTCATTTCACAAACAATAATAAACCCTTTATAATGTGAACTTTAGTGAACATGTAGTTGATCATGAGCCCTTTTCACAGACTGCCCTTAATCCCTGATTTCTTTAATGATTTCTTTAAGAAATTCATTAAAGAATTCTTTCTTTATTATGATTATGATGATATGAAATAATTTCCTAAAACTCTATAAGGAATGATTTCTCATCATGTTTGCTGTCAGGAACTGAAAAGGTTTAAGCGAACATTAAGTTCTCTGAAAAAATGTAGAGAAAAATGCATGATGTCAGTGAGAAGAATGTACATGTCTTTTCCATGAACACACTGTTTAAGGAAAACTTGTGTAGTGAGTCATTACCCCACACACACAAACCCAGCTTTGTGAGTTATTATAATGTGCTACTGTAACTACACTTACCTAAGCCTAACCTTCCCCTGAGCAACTAAAAATATTTTGGCTCTTTTAGTTTTTCAAACAAAAGCTGCATTTAAAATATTCACACAGTTTCCAAATTGTCATTTATCACACACACACACACACACACACACACACACACACGCACGCACGCACACACACACATGGGTGGGTGAGAGATGACCGGACTGACCTCTGTTCTGATGACTTTAAGCACATTTTTCGTTGAAACATGTAACTCATCTGAAATTTTATTTTACTGGTTTGGGTTGGTTTTGATTTGTTGTTTGTTGAAACTGGTTGCACGTCACTCAACGTCAAAGTCATTTATATTTGCAAAGTATTTCAAGGATATACACTTGGAAATGGCTGTGGTAAGGCTCAAGTAAACTGCTAACACATGACAAGGCACAGAATGTGCAAAAAAAACCAAGCAAGAAATATCAACTACTGTAATACGAACAAATATGTACATGATAAAAACAAATGAAGTACAATATTTATTACAAAAGTTGTCACAAGAAGTTCCACGGGTCCTTGGAATCCTTGAAAGTTTGTGAATTTGAGAAATAGACATAAATAGACATGGGTCACTGAAAGTGCTTGAATTGATATATTTCATGCAAGAAAAGAAATTGAAGTTCGTTTGATGTATTTTTTTTTACTTAATGTTAGTAAATAGGTTACGTTCGGCTGTCTGCATGTGTTTCCTGTAATCTGTACGTCCTTGGTTCGTTCAAGAAAGTGCTTGAATTTGAAGGAATTAACCTTGATCCATGTCTCATACTATGTCATGTTGGGTCCTTGAATTTGAGGAAATTGGGCGTGGAAAGTTTTAAAAAGTGTGGGAACCCTGAGTTAGGAGGTGTACAAAAAATAATAATAATAATAAATAAAAAAGGAAAGAAACAGGAGTGAGTTACAGTACTGTATTAAAGTGACTACAGTGTGACAAAAGACATATAATAAACATACAATAAGGATACTCAGTGACAAACCGATACTCAGAATGGACTAGTGTCTATTTATTACCTTGCTTACCTGCGGGAAAAACTGTGACTGTGTACTGTGATTTGATCAGTAGAGAAAACAAATCAAAATGTCAACTGTCAACCTCATATGTTATGTGCTTAGTGCATAATGGTTCATCTGTCAACTTAAATAATCTGGAGGTATAAACCATCTTAAAATTCCTGAGGAAAAACTATAGAAATCTGACTCCTTTTCTGTGATGCGTGCTAAAACAGCTAAACTGGTGGTCCCGCTGGCAAGCTGGTCACCTGACACCATAAACAAATCACCAACACACAAGATGGAAATAAATTCCAAAATCTTTTTGTAATCATTACAAAAGCTAATTCACTAATGCTAGCAAGCTTCTACTAATAACATAATAAGCACACTAGATAGAGTTGCAACAAGGTTAGCTAAACATAAACAGTTAACTTGCTAACTACAAAACATTAGCTGTTAAATAATGCTACCTCCATAGTTAGCCTTTCTCACGCTGTGAATAAAGTAAGAATAAGGTATTAAGTGCACCTTTACTGGCATTTCTGCAGTAGCAAACATAACAAAGCTAGCTAGCTCAACACTGTAACCTAGATAGGACCTCAAAAGGCCTTTTTGTGAGGAGGATGTCACAGGGGACCACTGAATTATTTCTTGGTCTACATTCCCCTTGACATTCTGTCTCACAGAAACACAGAGATGCTGAATGTGTGTGGTGTCTATATTTGTACTCTAAAGGGTAAAGTTCACATTCCTGGAGCGAGAAACGTGATCTGCGCTGCATTTTCTGCACAATAGGAACTGGTTTTGGGGAAGCTGTGCATCGGTTTAGCGATATAAAGCCATGTTTGCTAATGTTTTGTACTGTTCAACATTTTTCATGTGCTGTGAAAGTGTTGGCTCTTTGAGAGGTTTTTATGGTGAAGGCAAATAATTACAGCTCTTAATGAAAACATTCCAATATTCTGTAGTTAACATCAAAAGTGGTTCAGCTCAGGACATAATGCTTTTAGGGGGGGAAAAAACACCATCTGAACTGTTTGCTATAGTGTAGTCATTTTTATTTCATGTGAATGTCACCAGCATGAGCATGGGGGTCTGGCTGGACTGCTGCTTATTGGGATGTATATCATGTGATACAGCTATCTGGATAAAAACTTAACAATATAGGAAGGTTAGGTCTGGAAAATGTAAGTTAATTTTGAAAGCCTATAACCCCCTTTGGGGCAGATATTTGGATTTCCACATCTAAGTCATGAGCTACACTGCTAAAAACAACAATGAATCCAGTGCCTAGTGGATAAGATTGGTTTATGGTGCTGGTGATTCCCAATGGTTGTATAAGATATGTATGTAATGCATTCTGGCTAATATATTGCCAAAGCTATGATGGACAAAAACTCTGAAAGCTCTGGTGACATCATGACTTATTTTTGCCTCTGTGGAAAAAAAGAAACAAAGCGGATTTCTTCTAAGTCCTCCGAAGGATTATTAGTAAAA
>JAQQZX010000009.1:17369255-17383184 GCA_030068355.1 Notoglanidium maculatum
GGATAAAGCGGTATAGATAATGGATGGATGGATGTGTATGCATGTACAACCCCTTATGTGTCCCACGTTGCACTGTGGTCCTGGGAAACGACATCTCGTACCACTGTATAATAAAGTCCTACTCGACTTGACCTGTTGCATTGCATCTCCATTTCATCACTGTGTTGTAATCATGTCACACTGAAGTGCAATCACTGTTCATTCAAGTAGGTGGGACTGATTTTTGTGACTGATCAGGTGAGGCTTCATCTCTGTAAAACAGCTGTAATCAAAACTGAAGTGAAAAGTATACAATGTGTCATATTTTCCTGAAAATATCCAAGTGCACCACAATAACACACCTCACACTAATTCTTTGGGGTCAGTAGCTTTAATCTGATTCTGCCTTAACTTTCACCTAGTGTCAAAACTTTGCAGTGTAAATAAACAAGGCAGGAATAATTAGTCAACAAAAGTTTGTGACCCCTTTTAGCAGATATCTAACACAATTAGCTGGCTAATCCATACAGGCAGTCAGGAATCCGCAAATTTACACGCAATGTTTAATACATCAGTATTAACCATTAGCTACACGATGCAAACGATGACGCAGGAAATGAGGGCCATTTAAAAAAAAAACTTCCGTGTACCTTACAGCATATCGAACTAGCTAGCTAACATTGTTTTGTTATTTTTCACACCCATATTGCGATAAATCCCGCCTACTGCGTTCGGATTGGCTACACGCAAAGCAGATGACGAATCAGAATTCTAATATACAATGTGAGCGTGGGGGAATGTGTATAGCTGGCCAATCAGGTTGTAGGAACCGGAATATGGGTGGGACATTTAGATAGCGTAGCAAACTAGTTTTACGTCATCATGTAAGAATACTTAGAAAATTCACGGAAATTTCTTCACCGTTTACAAAATAAAATTTGCTCTTACCTTAGATAAGAAGTTAATGAACGAGCGACATAAAAATCCGGATAAAACAGATTAAAAACGGCACTCCGCACTCGTAGTAATTCAAACAGCTTTTAATTAAAATGCGCTCGTTAGAAATAGCGCCGGTTCAGGGCGAGTAAAGGATTATCGCGGCGTCTAGCGGATAGAGGTGGAACTGCAGGCAAAATAATGCAGCATATACTTATATACCGAACTACACTTTATTAAATAATAAATATAGTCACAAACAAGGACGTATGATCTATATAGTTTATCTACAAAATATAATTCATTTGATGGTGTTTCCACTTAAAACCTCTGGTATGAAATAGTCTAAATATAGATTATTCAAAAAATATTATTAGAAAAAATCATCAAAAAGTCTTATAGGCTAGTAGAAAAGTCCAAATTTACTCATTATCGCGGTTAAAAATTTTATTTCGTTTGCTTTAAAATAAATATCTTAATATTTTCTGACCACTTATGATGCATAATGAAGGAACATCTGTAAAATTTAACACGGTCTCGGTTTCAAAATAAAGGCTTTTTTAAGTGTACAAAATACACACACACACACACACACACACACACATTAGATTACTGACGTTATATGCGACATTTTATAAAAATCTTTACACGTTCTAAAAACACTAACAAATACAGTGTATATAAGCAATCTTTGGCTTTTATTATTATTATTATTATTTTAAATTAATACACAGCACAGTAAGTTGAAGTCACAATAACTTTATTACCATACACATTTTAAATAAAGGTGTGCAGAGACTCTTCAAGAAAAGACAACTGTTTATTATGGTACAACAAAGATACAATCGCTGTGTTCATGAATCCAATAAACATGGAGGACTTTTGTCTTAAGGGATTTATGATGTCAGTATGATACAAAGAGGCCAGAAATTTAATTAACCATCACTTTCAAACACGTCTTTCTGTCAACTTGACTAAAACCTGGCTTTAGGTTTGCGCCACAGGTTCTGAGTGCATCTGTATCTACACAATTAAAGGTAGATTCTTTAATAATAGTGTAACTGGGGTTAATCTGTGTATGTTAGTGTTTCCTGCGTTATGATCAAAGACAACCACTGCATATGGATGGAATTAATTCATCATCATCAACACATCAGTGGTAAAGGTATTAAAATGTACATTATACAGTATATCTACACATTAGGTATGTGCCAGTAATTATTTCTAATGTTATACTTAACAGACATGTGGACTAAATATGTGGAGATCAATTCTGTCCTGTTCATAAGGCAGTATAAGGACAGTCGTCTTTTAATGAGTCCGTATTGTGGACAAATCTGAAAGAGCGTCACAAAAGAAAGTGAAAGAAATACATGTATATATTTATATGGGCAAAAAAAAAAAGAAAAAAAAACACATGACTGAAAGAATGTCCTGGTTGTGCAAAGTAACTGAGGCGTCCTGAGCTCAGCGAGATCACGAACTTGATGTGTGGTATCACTTGTACTTGTGATACAGAAGAATATTTTAATAACACAATTTAATATATACTGAAGAGAGACCGTCAGCTAGAATAGACAGCTGGATAACGGTAGCTGATGATACATTCCGGTAGCTGGCGTCAGCCAGTGAGGTTAACCATTACAAACAGTAAACAGAAATGCTGACATCACATGATCACACTTACAACTCAGACTTCACTTAAGCCCCGCCCCTTGATGAAGCACCGCCTCCCGTCACTCTGCACAATCAGCACATTAACCGATTGAATAACGTAGGATTGACATTGTAATATTATATTTCTTAATTGCAGTTAAATGATTATAATATGAACACGTCAGCTCGCCAAAACCTCAATTCATAAAGTCTGGCATTAATGATTCTCTTTTACTGAAGGGACGGCGTGTCGCTGAACACTGCAGCCGCGTAGCGAATCAACACTGTACACTTCACCTGCCTCTCTCTCAACACACGCACATATATACAAAAAAAACAAAGAAAAAAAACCAAATGGGATTTTTTTTTTAAAAAAGGTGACCGGAAAAAGAAACCATTTTAAAAGGAGCACTATAGAAAACATGTCGCTTTTAAAATCGTTTCCCGTGATTAAGACGGTACGTACAAAAACATGAACGGCTTATAAATGAAGCTTTCTAAAGGAAGGGCTCGTCAGGGTTCGCGCTCCTGGAAGGAATGGAGGAAGGACAACGGGATAAAACGAAGGAGTACGCTGTAGCGTCTGCGTTCGGAGACGGAGCGATGACGAGCGGCGTGACGAAGAGTCCGACTCCAGCGGGACGGAGCTCCACAGCTGAAGGGAGACACAAACATACATCCACATTAATACAGGCATTCCATCCATTTCCAGCAGATGTTTGGACTGAATGTCTTTCCTAATGTTTGTTTGGTTATCGGTGTGCGCGCGAAAACGAATCACGAGTATTAATCCAGCATTTGTCTTTCTATCCATTAAACCGATTCTCTGTCTGTGTGCCTGCTCGTTAGTCCAGCCTCTCATCTGTCTCACGTGTTTCTGTCTGTCTGTCCATCCACGCATCTTTCTGCATGCTAGTCTCTTGGCCTGTCTGTCCACCTGTCTGTCTGTCTACCCACCCTTCAGCCTCCATCTCTCCTTTTCTATTTGCCATTATTTGAATATTCCTGTACACGCCTCATCTAGACGTAACCGTGCACTCGGTGTAAAACCTCAGGGACCGCCGCAGCGAACGCCACATGATGTGAAATGGAGTTACTGATTATTAACAGCCCTCGGCTCTGCGTTTACCTTCGCTGTGTTTTATCTCGAGCCGATGCTTCTGTCCTCAAATATGGTTATCTCCACCTTAGGAGCACGGGGTTAAAGAAAATCCTCCGGAAAGAAAACATGCAAACTGTTCATGAAGCGGTTCCTCTCATGTAACTCTCCCGCTCCTTTTATAGACATATTTAAACAGTTTTAAAGTCCTGCCGTTTATAACAGGACAGTGAAATATCACCATATTATTCGGGTTTAAGCCGCTCCGGACTGACCGAGGACCTGATTGACCTTGTGGATGTAAAGGATACGACTCGGAGTCCTCTCTCGATGGGGTCGGTGAGGAGCAGACCCAGAGGAGCGAAGATCTTCTCATTCTGCTCCTGGATGTACTTGGCAATCTTTTTCAGCACCTAATTAACCATGGACGTAAAACACATCAGTAGGTGAGGCAATACTCACACAGACACCGCCTAGGAAATGCTCAGTGGTGCTTACAGCTAGAGACATCAGGATAATTGTGCCAGTGGGAGGTGAAGGTCAGACCGCAAACTAACCACGTAAATCAATTTCAAGTTGGCTGTGCAAGCAAGTAACAGGCATTTCATAAGGAACATAGCAATATATTAATAACTACATTACCGCTGCTCAGTGAAAACCTTCACAGGTTGATGCTTTAAATCTGTAATTACATTAACGATTAGCAGGAAACCTGTAGCTCCATGTCTAGTAAAGCCATTTTAGATGTTTCTGTTAAATCTCGTCTACGGTTCATAAAGTGTAGTAATACAGCTGAAGTGTACTTTTTCGTAGTGCGTCTCCATGCACAGGAAGATGGTGTAGGCAGTGAGGCAGGCGAGGCAGCCCTCCAGATACGACTTCCCTCCCAGCTTCTCCGCCTCGGCGTACAGATTATTCAGCGTCTGGATCGTCTCCTCAAACTGCTGCTTATCGATCTGCAGGAGACGTACACACCTTTAATTCTGTTAGTCTGTCATTTCAGCACTATTTATTTGTATGTGTGCGACAGTGTGTGTGCACGTGTGTGTGTGTGACAGTGTGAGACTGTGTGCGCGACAGTGTGTGACTGGTTGTGTGGCTGTGTGTGTGTGTGCGCGACTGTGTGTGCGACTGTGTGTGTGTGTAACTGTGTGTGCGACTGTGTGCGACTGTGTGCGCGCGCGCGACTGTGTGTGTGTGTAACTGTGTGTGCGACTGTGTGTGTGCGCGCGACTGTGTGTGTGTGTAAAACTGTGTGTGCGACTGTGTGCGCGCACGCGACTGTGTGTGTGTAACTGTGTGTGCGACTGTGTGTGTGTGTGTAACTTTGTGTGCGACTGTGTGTGCGCGCGACTGTGTGTGTGTGTGTAACTGTGTGTGCGACAATGTGATTGTGTGTGAGACTGTGTGTGTGTGAGACTGTGTGTGTGTGTGCGCAACAGTGTGTGTGTGTGTGTGTGAGACTGTGCGTGTGTGCGTGTGTGAGAGAGCCTGTGTGCGCGACAGTGTGTGACACCGTGTGTGTGTGTGAGACTGTGTGTGCGCGCGTGTGTGACACCGTGTGTGCGTGTGTGTGTGTGTGAGACTGTGTGTGTGTGCGTGTGTGAGCGTGTGTGAGCGAGCCTGTGTGCGCGCGCGTGTGTGACACCGTGTGTGCGTGTGTGTGTCCTCGTCCCTCCAGACTGCACTGCTGACTTCCTGCTACATGATGACGGCGCGACTGCACTGACATTTCCTCCTGTTATAGTTCTTCCACTTACTCGCACTGTTATTATTCAGTCTGCTATAAGTGCAAAAACCCTACTGTAGTATTTTTCTCACATTCAACTAAAAGAATAATAAACGTGCACGCATACAACGGATTCAAGACACAGCTATCACTGTTCCTTTGCAATCTTCCCTTTTCATTAGAATAGTTGTCATGGACATGTCTTTAATATTTAATGCCGTGGATTACTCGGAAGCAGTGACTGGAAGGACGCTGTCTCACCCTGGTCTCGAGCTCGGTGGGGAATTTGGTTTGAAATTTGCAGATGGTTCCTGACGTGTAGTCGCGCTGGATGAACACTTTGGAGGCGACGGTGGCCTGCTGCCTCAGATCCTGCAAGCTGTGCGTCTGTGTGAGGAACATCAGCAACATGTTAAACACGTACACAACCAGCGCCGCGCAATAGGACCAAACGCCACACGTCCTGATCTCAGAATTATACTGAAAATTGAAATAGCGAGACTGGAGTATCCACAATGTCAGCAATAAATCTGTAATGAAAAAAGGATACAAATAACCTCAACCTTTACCACATTTCCTGTCTAACATGAATATAAAAAAATTCTAAATTATTTATTTGTGGCATATAAACACACAGCACATTGTGATGTCGTCACGGTGATGTACCAGTCGCGCCTCAGGTTCGTCAGGAACTAATCAGAACCCCGAGTTCAGGTCCTGTTTGGTTCAGTTCTTGTTTTTGTATGTACAGTGGGAAAAAAGAAGAAAGAAAAAAAAGACAGACAGAAGTAATCCTTGTACAATCCCATAACCTCTAAATGTAAAAGTAAACTGATTAGACTAATACAGTAATTCTGCACATAAATCGATTTTAGTAGATGCAATACTGACGTGAGCGAGGTTGATCGCTAGGACACAAACCTTGCACGAATACACACAACACAAACTGTCTTAAAGCACGCCGACGTCTAACATTCTGCGTAACGTGTCAATAGAAATGTGCAGAGCGTCAGTTCAGGTACTGTTACAATATGCTTACGATAAGCGTACTGATCACCGCTCTTATTTCATCTACAACTCAGTGACATCGTAGTCAAAAGTGGTGGGTTCAAATCCCTTTCACTCCTAAATCCTCAACTCTCAACCCTTGATAAAATCTCAAATGAATGAAAGTAAGTTGCCCAGGTCAACAATCACAGCCTCGTCACTCTTGGGTAATAAGAGAGCCATTAAGATCCCACACGTCCCTCACAAAGGAGTCTAGGAAGAGCCTTTTCATGCAGATGAATATAATCGACAAGCTTTGATTAGTAATATATTATTACACAGAATGATAAAAGTACATTCTGACATTGTGTTCCAGCTATGCGCACACCTGAGCCAGGTAGTAAAGGCTGTAGGACCCAGACTACCGGACCCACAATGTGTTAGGAGCTGGAAGAGAAATAAAATATGGATTAAACGGAGAATCTCTGATCTGTGTAAGAGATTATTCGGATTTAATCAGGATGAATTGAATTGTGTGGGCTGTAGTTAACCTTCTGAAATCAGGATTTTGAATTTTGAGGCATACATTTAAAAGTCTCTAATAAAACAACTATGATAAATATTTCGCCGGTTAGTTTTCTGTGGAACTGTGAGATGTTACACCAAACAGACTGACATAAACAAACCACCGTACTCAATAATAACAGCGATGCTAAATACAAACAAGCAAAAAAACAGCATAAAAACAGATGACATATAACATAACAGCACAGCATCACAAAGAAGAATTAGGTAGGAAAAAAATAAATATCGAAATACAACACTGTTTTTGGTGTTTTACTACGAATTCGACGACGCTTGATGCCGAGCTAATGTTAAAAGCCGACCTGCTAACGACACTCTTGTCTGTTTACTAACAAATTTAAGATTTAATCCGGTTTATTTCGGTTATTTGTTCACCCTGACATGCAGATATAAGAATAGGAGATACTACGTGCCATATATTACACCAAAAGAGATATGTAAATATTATTTAAGCTCAAATTACCTCCGCCATAGTGGCTACTTTTCCTCCGTTTCCGCCCCGAAACGCTGTGCTGCGGACAAATCAGTCCGGGTGGCAACTTGATTATTTTAACACAAGTTCCACCATTTACAACAAATACAGTATTTAAGTTTAAATAAAAAACCAAAAATGTAATTAAATTTAAAAAAAAATACGTCTTTTCATCCATCCATCTATCAATCCATCCAAATGAGTTTCAGTGTAATTAAAATAATCCCTTTTTTACAGTAACCTTAATATACAAATAATATTATGACTTTTTGTATTGGACAATTTTCTTTATTATATAGAAATACACAGATAGGCCACTGCCTATGAACAATGATAACTTATGCACTAAAGTGCATAAGTATGCACTTTATCCTGAATCCAGAGCCTGTCCCAGGAAAGCTAGGAGTGAAGCAGGAATAATACACCATGGAGAGGATGCAGTCCATTGCAGGGAACTATGAGCATGCAGGCGCACACACCTAGGCACAATTTACCAAAGTCAATCTACCTATCAGCAGGGAGATGGGAGAAACCGGAGAACCCAGGAGAAAGCCACATGGACACAGGAAGAACATGAGAAACTCCACACAGGCAGTAACCCGAGCTTAGGATCCTATAATATCCTACACCACCTACTTCAACTGTGTGACTGTAAAAGCAATAATAAACAGGATGTAACGATTATTATTAACTAAAGTATTGAATAGGCCACTGCTCAGGTATGGCTGATATGAATGGACTAGCAGTTCATCCACATCATATTATTTGCTGGTAATAAAAGTCTTAAAGTTAATTATTTTGCATTTCCTTAGAAGCAAGTAAAACAGATTGGCTGGAACTCACTTCTTCATTGCGCAGACTGGAGATTTATGCAGCCTTGTCCTTAATTTGTCCAACACCTTTACCTAAAGTGGCTTACAAGCCAGAATACAAACTAATTTCTTCAGTTTAGGGTTAAAATCCTTGTTTAAGGGTTCAACCGTGTCTTGAGGTGGCCCAATTCCTGAGAACAAACAGTTGGCTGAAATATAACATGTTCGTGTTTCAACTAACTCAACACTTCATGTAACATTGGCTTCAACCACAACCACATGTCCTTCAGTGCCTTATAGCGAGGAAGATGCATCACTTTTCTTGTAACATGGTTTCTGAATGTTCCATCATTTGTTGAGGTGAAATTCAGCCCTGGGATTATTTACTCTCATTTGTTTCCTCTGGGACTCACAATGGATACTTTCCATGTCCTACGAAGGCCTACTACTCCACCATCCTTCACATATTTCAACTTGCATAGATTATAAGTATGAAATATGTCATCAATTCTATTTATCTTTTGTCTTGATTATGTCAATATAAACTGAAATGCTTGGTTTGGTTCGAACTGTATGTGTTGCCGTGTTATTAGTGTATTGGCTACAGATGTTGTGCCGCTCTCTCAGGCTGCATGTGGTTTTAATGGCAGGGCCAAATAGTGCTCATTAGAGAGTCAAAATGTTTCCATTGCTGGATCACCAGATTTTTGCTATGAGTGTGAAAGAAAACAGACTCACAGTGCATGAATCCTGATCAGGACCACCATGAAACTGCACTGTCTGATTCCAAATATATTTCTGTGTCTGTATATGTAGTTATAGAGCTGCTGCGGGGCCACTGAACAAGAGTAACAACAACAACAACAACAACCAGAAGAAGAAGAAGAACAAAAAATTATTAGTAGTAGTAGTAATAGTAGATTTATTTATTTACTTATTCATTCATTTATTTATTTGTTTATTTATTATTCCTTTATATCTCTCTATCCTACTTCTCTATATTGATGGAGACTGAGGACAAATGACTGTGTGTTATTTTTATACACGCTGATCTTAGATCTCAGTCTAGCAGTTTTATCCCTCTAAGGATTTGACCCCCGATGAGGATAAATCTGCTTTATCGTCGGTGACGATAGACACAGCATCTAAAAATTGCATCACACGGCAAACCACAAGATTCCACTAGAAATCCTCAGCGATGTGTGTGTGACAGAAACGACTGGTGTGACAGGCTCAAAGGAAATTGCCTTCTACATTTTGCAGAAGTAGTTCAGAACTATGCCACATTTATTTATAAAGCACATTTGGCAAGAATGTACAAAATGACACCCTTAAACTTGAGCTATGTGGTTAATGTAGCTAAGTAAGGGAAGTTTATTGCCTCCAGTTTTGCATTGTGCAAGCTGCGTGCCTTAATCATTACACACTCTCCTCACACAGTTTTGTCCATTTGTTTAGTATCTCAAACAGACACGTCTGAGGTCTCGAACACGGTACAGCTTCAAGTCAATTTATTGTCATGAGCACAGAATTGCAATGAAATTCTTCCTTGCATGTCATTCCTCAAAACAACACCACAGGATCCTACAACTTTACTTCCTTTCCCAGAATCTATAAAAACAGACAAAACAGAGCTCGAAGGTGTCGTAGCCAGAAGAACGTTTGTCCTCAGCACACGCTTGGGTATTATGTGTTATGAGAATCTGGGTTCCAAAGTTTGAAAGTTGAAACGTAGAGTCGCGTGACAAATTAATGGAACAAATCTGTGGTGTGGGATATTCTCCTGGCATGGATTGTATCCACTCAGAGGGATGCATCACTTCACATGAATGCGCAGTTCATCTGACTGATCACCTTTATCCTGTGAGGAAACATTTGCATCCTGATGGGAAAGGTCTCTTTCAGGATGACTCCGCCCCCATCCACAGGGTGCGAGAGTTCACTGAATAGCTTAGGATGTAAAGCATATTCTGACCTTCACAGTCACCAAAACGCAACCCGATTGGACACCTAGGGGAGATTTTATATTTTACTCCTTCAGAACACCAACTGAAGGAAAATCTTTTGGAAGAACGTCATTCATCACTGGAGTAAAGTTTCACAGACTTGTAGAATCGATGCCGAGGTGCGATTACTCTGTTCTGGTGGCCTTACTAAGTCACTTTAATTCAGTTTTTTTCCTTTAATTTGTCACCTTTCTGCATGATAGGCTTAATGCAGACTCACTCTGCTCTTTTAAAAATATATTGTTGTTCCTGAGCCAGATAATGTCTATTGAGGTGCGTGTGTGATGGTTTATCTATTCTTGTTAGCTATATGCCAAATGCCATAAAATGATTTTGAGATTTTTGTGGATCCATGTGCAAGAGCACCACCAATAATCGTAAGAAAAATACACAGAATGGTACAAAGAAGAAAGAATGAGGCTGATTTCCTTCTAGACCCTATCCAGGTTGAAGATTTAAGCAGGCCCGTCATTAATTTGGCCGACACCTTTACCTAAAGTGGCTTACAAGCCAGAATATAAACAAAATTCAGCAGGTGAGGGTTAAAGGCTTTGCTCAAGAGCTCAGCAGTGGTTCTGAGGTTCTGAAAAACAATCATTTGGATGCTTTTAAGTTGTTCAGAGGCCATCTAAATCAACACTTTGAATAAACTTCGCATCAACTACAACCCGTGCAAAGTTAAAAAAGCAAAATTCAGGCATCAAATATGTTACACATAATTAGTTATTTGAAAAACACTGTAATCTGTATAATAAATCTAAGATCAAATTTGTGCTTGGTCTTTCCCTGGCTTACAGTGTGTTTATTGTGGGTTTGTATGTCTTTATCTCTTATGTAGTTACCAGGCATAAGCCAATAATTTGTTATGCAGTGCATTACAGCATTAAACACAAACAATATTGTTATCACGGACGCATCAGTGTATAATTCCTATAATACAGTGTGAAGGAAGCTGCTTGGGTAAGCAGTGGTTTTGGGCACCGGAGTTAAAGTCTCATTTGGAAATCAGAAATACTCCAGCTTTCTTCTAAAGGTCCTCTATTTCTACTTCAAACAAATTTTGTGATAATATTATAAAAAGAGCTTAAGCCATCGATATGAGGTGAAATGTAATATCGGCACATAGCGAGCGGTTACACACTCCACTGCAGAGGTGAAATTAAAACCCTGCTTGTGCGTGCTGAGAGTTTGCTTTGGGTTGCCAGCTGTTGCTCTGTGAATTGAGTTGTCTACACAATTCATTTGTATTTATTTTAGACCCACAATCTCAAGGGTTCATCTGTAAAACTGCCTCTTTGTAGAGTTTAATGTGAGATTGTACATGGTGTATGTGAACAAAGTTTACAAATGAACAAGAACATTCATTTTACACCTCTACAAGCCTTGATTTATTACTCTACTCTACTAATTTATCTTTACTTTTTAAATACTCTGTATACCTTAACTTTTCCTCCCTCGAGTTACCTGTTAGATTCCATGTTAATTGGGGTGTGTGTGTGTGTGGGGGGTGGGGGGGGTACAGTATAACATGAATTGACTGGCTGGAAAATAAACAAAATTGTATGAAATGTAATAAGATGTAGAAAACGAGATGTGTGTATTTCAGGGGCCTGGGTAGGACCGAGGTAGATCCGAATTCCATGTGATGGGAGTCGATTCCACACAATAACTGTATCGAATTCCAAAAACCAAAACATACAGGAAGAAACTGAGCAAAATAACAGTACAATGAACACATTTAATCTGATATGCAGATAGCATGTATCTGTATACTATACTCTGATCCTTACATTTACCCATTATTCCTGCTTTCCTGCATCAACTTCGAGAACTGACTGTTCACTTGCTGTTTAATATTATCCCACTGCTTGGCAGGCGCTGCTCTAACGGGATAATCGACGTTATTCCCTCCAGTGTTTTTAATGTTATGGCTGACTGGTGCATAGAAACATACAATACTTATCCAGAGTAGTATAACCTAACATTTAACATTTGAGAAGCTAGATCTGACCAATATCATATTTCATAGGTTCAGCTATATAGTAGTTAATCACAAAGTGATAACGTGTGGAATTGTGTCCAAAGCTTTGGAGTTGACTCTTGATTCACAAATGTCTGGAATTGAGGAACTGATTCTTTCTGGGATCGACTCCCAGCCCTAGGTGTAGGTATGCAAAATAAACTAGAGTGGCTAAGGGGGCATAGAAACATTTATTGTTACTGGCTTGTGGGTGGGGACAGGCAAGTGACTAAACTGAGAATAAAAATAGGGGGAAAGGTTACTGAAGCCTTCAGGAGTTCATAAGCAGTAAAACACAGTGGGGTGTGCTGTTACAGGAACATAATTAATGATGTGGTGGTGTGATGTGGCCTTATGTGACGCTGAAGTCTATACCATGAATATTAAACAGCCATTTTAGCTATATTTAATGGTTTAGTTAAATTTAATGTTCACCATCGTATCTTTCTTCTCTCTGTAGAAGTTAATAAAACAAAAAAAACCCATTAAAACACACTATATTAATTCCAGTTGACGTTCTAGAGATGTTGTAGGAGTTCATTCAACACTGGCGTGGTTGTTTGTAGGGGTCAGACCCATGGCCCTGTGTTCAGAGGGTTCTCTATTGGTAAATATTTGTATATTGGCATTCATAATGTCCCCACTGTCCTCATTTGAATGTGAACCTACATCAGGACATTATGATCAGAGAGTTTTTTGTACGTGTTGCCATATGTTCCCTTTTTGTACTTTTGGGAACAACCCTATTTTCCCAGGTTTGTACATTTCACTCCCATGTTGCCTTAATGTCCAACCTTATTTTTTTAGAAAAACATATATTCTGAAATTATAAATTCAATAATTAATGTCTATAATTTTTCTGTGGATATGTTTTCAAATACTTTGACTTATAAAAGCACACTAGCAAGTATAAATTAATTATAAATAATTTGTAAGGCTTTTTGGTAAAAGCATGTTATTGAAACTAGAGTTCACAGTGGTTGCCACTTAAAGCTCCACCTAAAAATGTCAGAACACCGAAGTAAGAGAACACTGAGATGAGAGAACAGTGAGATGTGAGAACACTGAGCTGAGAGAACACTGAGCTGAGGGAACACTGAGTTGAGAGAACACTGAGCTGAGGGAACACTGAGCTGAGGGAACACTGAGGTGTGAGAACACTGAGCTGAGAGAACACTGAGCTGAGGGAACACTGAGGTGAGAGAACACTGAGCTGAGAGAACACTGAGCTGAGGGAACACTGAGCTGAGAGAACACTGAGGTGTGAGAACACTGAGCTGAGAGAACACTGAGCTGAGGGAACACTGAGCTGAGAGAACACTGAGTTGAGAGAACACTGAGCTGAGGGAACACTACGCTGAGAGAACACTGAGATGTGCGAACACTGAGCTGAGGGAACACTAAGCTGAGGGAACACTAAGCTGAGAGAACACTGAGCTGAGAGAACACTTAGCTGAGTGAACACTGAGGTGTGAGAACACTTAGCTGAGGGAACACTGAGATGTGAGAACACTGAGCTGAGTGAACACTGAGCTGAGGGAACACTGAGGTGTGAGAGCACTGAGCTGAGTGAACACTGAGGTGTGAGAACACTTAGCTGAGGGAACATTGAGCTGAGAGAACACTGAGCTGAGTGAACACTGAGGTG
>JAQQZX010000009.1:17440167-17452538 GCA_030068355.1 Notoglanidium maculatum
CACACACACACACACACACACACACACACACACACACACACACACACACACACACACACACACACACACACACGGTTCAACCTTCGAACCATCTAATAACCAGTGTGCTTTTCCACGGGCGAGAGAGCCACGTCATTACGGCACGGTCCACGTCTCCGCTATCCAGCTCCTGAGCTCAGGTTACTAGTCTCCCTGTATCCATGTGGGTTTCCTTCAGGTTCTGCGGTTTTCTGGGTGTGAACGCGTGTGGGCACGGAGCCCTGCGACGACCATCCAGGCTGAATTCCCGCCTCACTCCCTGATCTCCCAAATCCCGAATCCGTGAAGGAACTTCGCTAATCAGTTAAGCGAGTACTCGTCTAATAGCGCTCATTACCCATGCGAATATTTGGTCGTGCTATAGTGTGGCGTTATACTACTTCTGAAAACACTTAAAATAGCGTAAAGGTCTTCCGGCTTAGCTGGAGGTGTAAAAGTCGTGGTGTGAATCTAGACGAGACGCGATAAACGAGAAAGAAAACAGAACGTGTAAGATGACATGGTGAATTCCAGGACTGCGTATTTGCCTGGCGTGCTTATAAGGGATGCATCTATGATACAGCAGCAGTGTGAACACTAATGTTGCGTTAACGACCGAGACCAAGAACCGGAGCCTTTTTTAAAGATCGGTCCGCTCGGCTGAATAAATCTCACTAAGAATACCACGGGGGAACGCCGCGCTCTTGCCAAATCTTCACAGGTTCAAAGATATTCTGCGATCTGGAAGCCTTAAAAAGACCACACAGACACAAACCAAGAGTCTAATCAGCCTTGCATACTTGTTTCATACTTGAAGGAACATTTTAGGGAACATTGTGTGGAGTTACCGTAAACCACCTCGCTCAGTCAGCCGGCTTTCATGTTCGCCACTGTGACAGAGTGTCGCTTTGTTCATCGGTCATCGTTTCAGAAACCACTTGATAAAGACTGGTTAAATATTTCAAAAGAACTCGAACAAGCCGTTTAAGATTTCGGCTAAATGTAGGGTGGTGAGGTAAACTGGGAATGTTTTATATTTAGCCTAACTACCACATTAACCATGACGACTTCACTAATGGGTTCTGAACATATTGTGCTATTAAGCATATTGTGATTGCTTAATTATGTGGCTATGTGCTCTCACAGGCGGAGGCATGATCATTAGTTGGGGTAGTGAAGCCAGGTTTCTGCTCCTTGCTCTGAAGATGAAGTGATTATGACGATTCATCATATTCACAGAGGTTTGCCAGGGTCACTGCATTGAGGAGAAGAACGGCTATGTGAAATGTGGTGTAGTCGAGTCGAGGCTCCTGTAGGCAGTTTTTCCCCTCAGAGGTCAGGTGGAGGAGCGATCACTGCCTGGTTACGTGATTGGTTAAACTTGTCAGGTTATTTCCCCGTTTCTATTTTTGTGATGCCTGGGAAAGAGAGTTGTTATGGTTACTGATGTATAAAAACCAAGACTTTCATAGAACTGGAGCACTGTAATTAGAGCGTCTTGTGTCAGGCTTCGTGTAGGAGATCGGCGCCTTGATCTGACAGCATCCAGAAAGTCTGCCACTTGAGTATTAATACCAAAATAAAATAAATAAATAAACAACAAACGGATAGTCCTAGTGCCTAACGTTGCAAACCTGTATGCACACGTGATGAATGGATTTGCACAGTCGGTGCACGAATGGGACAGGTTTCTTGAATGTGAACGCAAACCTGCAATTATGAGCTCAAAATCAGCCCCGAGTGCAGAGCGGACCTTGGTATTCGGACCAAGTGTGAACATGCACTTACAGCTCCACCACAGGGGGCTGATATAAACGCATGCTAGTGTCTTTGTGGCAAAAGCGTTTGAGCGTATCAAGGTGCTCGGTAGTGAGACAGCTCGTGTGCATCCAAGCGTTTATATCTTTAATCTGGGCCTCCATTTTTGCATAGCTGTGCAGCTGAATAGTGACAAACAGAGCGCCAGAAGAACTGTGCATCCTCAGAGTAGTGAAACGTTATGTCTGTAAACGAGATTAACAAGCAACTGGACATAAAAGACAGAACAAAAGCTGGCCTAAAGCTGAACTCTGTGGGACACCACGCTGTACCGTTTAAGGTTTTAGGCAAGAGAGCTTTCTCGAAACTTCGCAGGAACAGAAAAGAGTGGACGATTCTTGCAGAAATGATAAACCTCAAGCGTGACTTCAGAAAAATGAATTTAGTAATGGTTCCTCAAACCCTGATGACAATTATAGTGGTAATTTAAACAGCACTCAATCAAGTACATGCAAGTTAACCATCAGGTTTAAGAGCTAAGGAGCTGTGCTGTTTGATCTTTATGATTTCTGACTCTCATGATCCCACAGCTCGTTGCTGAGGACGTCTGTGAAATTACTTCGAACGAGGAACGGGAATATTTGAAGATCATAAACAATGAATAGAAGGGCAGTCAGAGCGCACGGACCTCCATCATGACATGCAAATCCGCAACCGCATCATATTTCTGAGCAGATTAGCCATGGAGTCATTATACTTCTACATTGGCTATGTTTTGTGGCTGTTGAAATTTACTGCCATCGACTGGATTTTAAGATGCGTGGCGCTGTCGAGCGCAGACTTCCGCCAAAGCAGAATGCCATACCTTGCAACATAAGCGAAATAGGAACTGAATTCGTGGACACGCCCTGTGACTTGGATCAGCCCCGAAACTTAACGAGTTCTTCCTTGGCCCGTGCTACACCATGCCACCAAACTTCAAGGAAATCGGTTAAGTAGGTTTTGTGCAAAAAGGCTTAATAAGACAAACCATACTGAAAACATAAGCTCCTTGGGAAAGCGAACTAGTGCTTGTTTTTGCTTTTTATCAAATTCACAATGCATTGATTAGAAATCCTTCCAATGCAACAGGTATTACTTACACGAGAAATAAAATGATACTGAATCGTTCACAAGCGGTGGTTTTTGAGAAAGGGAAAGTGAGAGAGGTGCAGGTTAGGGAATAACTGGTTATCGTGGCTATAATGCAAGCCATAACAGGAACTAACTTGTCTTGCGGCGCTTGCACAACGCCATAATGCTGAAAAAGCATGCCGTGTTGTTCACCGATAAACGAAATAATTTAAGTCAATATGGTGTAGGAGCAATAAAACACTCTGGAACGTAACCCACTTTGAGGTCATAACAACACGATGTTGATTTTTTTCCCCATATCAGCACGCGCCCAAGTGTCTAATTCTGGTAAAAACTCAATTCTCTAGAAAAATGCCCGTCTTCATGTAAAACGTTTGGACAGACAACTCATCCTGACTGTTCAGTAAGCATGCAGTTCGTCCGTGACGTCATTCGGCGACCTTTTTTTTTTTTTTTTTTTTTGAGCATGCATTAGCTACTTTCCCCTGAAAAGCGTTGGCAACACGGGACGACGACGCTCGTGCCACTTGGTTCAAAAAAAAAAGAAAAGAAAGAAAGAAAGAAAGAAAAAAAAAAAAAAATAGACGTGAGCCGCACGCGAGGCAACTTCAAATGTGAGCGTCACGCGCAGCTATCAGCAAGTCAAATAAGTGGCGGTTTAACGGACGTCGCGCGGATGACTGACTTTTTCCCTTTTTATTTACACAAAAATGACAGTCTTTCTTGGTTTAACACGATATGGTCGTTTTGACAGTTAGACGTTTGCTAGCTACCGATTAAATAATAAATGAAATGAATAAAATATGTAAAAAAATAATAATAAATTAAAACGCAAGTCTATCTATTGAGCAGTAGCTAAGGGTGAATAGCCTGATAGCTAGCTGAGGTAACTACCCGCCTTCCAGACATCAACAGACAGCTGGCAGGCAGCTAACTATGCAGTTAACTGAACATGCAGTACTGACATCAAATGAGCTAGATAATGCTAACATGCCAACACTTAAACTGAGCTGGCAGAGAGAAAGAAACGTTAAAAATGTATTTACCTTTAACGGGCCGCTCAGAGGTGGATAGTTTGTTCTGGTCCTTGGTCGACATCGTCCAACCTGTCTTAGCTCACCAAAACCAGATGTAATTCCTACGCGTAGCTAACCACCTAGCTAATAGAGTTAGCTAGCAGGCTAGCTACGTCTCGGCTAATAGAAAAAGTAAATGGCTGCTCCTGTGCAAAGCAAGAAGAGCCGGTCTAAAAAATTCGTCCCTAATGTGTAATGTCACATATACTCTGGGGAATGGGGAGGCAGGGGAAGTCCGGTGTTTCAGGGAAAATGCTGAATTTCGTGTCCTTGGTTGTAGGAGCGACCCCAGCTGCTGTCAATTTCTGCCGGAGGATGAAAATCAGCGGAGCCAGGAAATGCGAGACAGGAAAAAAAAATGCACTATCAATTTCCAGTTTCTCTTTCAGACTATTACTGTTCTACAAAAAGTTTTTTTTCTCCCCCGGTTGTTCTATCGCATCTAGGACCTGTTCGCGTTCTCCGTTTTTAGTAGTGATCTGTTGAGTCGTCCTGACTCTCCCCTCCTTTCTCTCGGATTAAACTCTAATCCACAGCACCAGCGGATTTCCTACAACATGGCGACTGCGAGGGTTGGCGCGGGGATTCTGGGTAATGTAGTTCTCTTTAATAGGCATCTGTACAAAGTAGTGCTTTTCAGAACATTTCTGTATCTACGGACACCTTCAAAGGCCACTATGTAGGGTTTATGGGGATCTAGTAGCAGAAATGGAATATAGTATTATATATAGTATGTATATAATAATATACATATTATATATGTATAGTATTATAAGTATGTTTTCATTAGTGTATAATGAGTGTACCTGTAACTACGAATTGTGTTTTCGTGAGCTTAGAATGAGCCATTTATATGTACATAGGGAGCGCGTCCAGGTCTACGGAACCGCCTTGTTGCGCCGCTACAGTAGCCCAGAATTGATAAACCTCTACAGAGCGCCTGTTGCGTTTTATCAAGTGGCAGCGCGAATCTGGAAGGAAGACGAAGAAAAAGAAAGAAGAGGGATCAGTGTTTGCTGGTGCTGGCTAACAAGTTTGAGAACCCAGATTTTGGACTATGGAGGAGTGTACTTATTATTTAGCGCAGGAGTTCAAATGTAAGTGCTTGGAAGTACGCAACGGGCACCTGACAGCCACCATAGGTTCTAACATACACTCAGAAAGGGAGGGGTAAGGGAGGGGTAAGGGAGGGGCATTCAACTGAATCCTGCACAGTGGGCCTTTAACTCTTTAAAACAATTCCTTCAAATTATTATTATGCACATCTTATTGAATGGCATTCATTCTGGGATGCAAGTCACGACAGGATACATGTTCACACACACACACACACACACACACACACACACACACACACACACATTCACACCTGGGGCAATGTTGCATAACCAGTCCACCAGGCTGATTGGAGGAAATCCAGGAACCCAGAGGAATCCCACAAAGACACAGGGAGGACAGGTATAACTGCACACAAATAGTAACCCGAGCACAAATCCCCACAGCCACACTCCAACATCTAGTGGAAAACCTTCCCAGAAGAGTTGAATTTTTACAGTGGACGGTCGATACTCGGGTGTCCGCATACTTTTGGCCAGATAGTGCAGGTCTAGACCCCCCAGTGAGCGATGAGGAAATCCACCCTCATCCTGTGACTACGAGAATCCTTGTGAGGAACCGGACACAAAAGGGGGAAGCCATACCATTCTCCTCTGAGCGACACCGGAGAGTTGCTCTCGTGATGAATTACAGGATCACGTTACGCAGGTCATCTAGGGAAAAGGTTAACAGCACTGATTGTGTTAAATATAGGCTACGGGGTCGTAGGATATGGATTAGGATTATATTCTCACAGCAGCGGTTCTCATGCGCAGCCTGGAGATTATACAGTGTAGCAGGAAGACATGCAAATAGAAGGAGAATGCAGAAGCAGTAGGACGCAGAGAGTGCACTCGGCGCCATCTTGTGCCATAAAACTGCTAATGTCACTGCTGGCAGAGCCACAAAAATGTCCCCATATCTCACTTCACAGATTACCAGCAAACTCAATATTCACCAGGAGTAGCAGTGGCTTTACGTAACATTGCAGTCCTTCACATTCTTATTCTCATGGACTATTTTTCTTTCACAGTATATCGTCTCAGTAGCCTCTTCTGTAGCTTTGGTTAGAACCACAGGACCTCTGATGGCACGTTTACATAGTTCGTACCAGTTTTTTCTTCAGTGTTTAAAACCCTAAGTAGGCCTTTAATAAGCAGGATAAAGCACACAGAAGCGCGCAGGCTCTACAGTATCAGAAGGTCTCAAACTTTTAAAACCCCTTTAAGTGTAAAATTGCAACTTCGGTACACTGTATTTAAACATGCGCAATAATTTTGGGTCTGTTGTAGCTCAGTGGTTAAGACGTTGGACTAGTGCTCGGAAGGTCGTGAGTTCAAATCCCAGCACCGCCAAGCTGCCACTGCTGGGCCCTTGAGCAAGGCCCTTAACCTTCACTGCTCACTTGTATAAAATAGGATGTATGTAAGTCGCTCTGGATAAGGGCATCTGCCAAATGACATAAATGTAAATGTAATTTTTTGGCTGTTTAGAAACAAAGGAAGTTCAAAAATAATAATAATAATAATAAAAAAAACACCCTGTGGCACCAATGCATTATTCCTCTCAAAGGTTTCATCTCTGTAATGATAAATCCCCCTCTTAAACCTTTCTATGTCTTTTAGTTAAGTCAGAATGATCCATTTGCTAGAGAAATACTACAAATAACTTCCATTTATATTCTCAGTTCAGTCGCTTTAACCAACCGTGCAAATATATATTTCAAAATTGTAGTAATTTCCCAGATGCACTATGTGAACAGACACAATGATTTTATTTGTTTTGTACACATATTTATGGAGCTGACAGTAAAATGACCATGATACGCACAGGAAGCCGTGAACAGAAACATTTTGTGGATCATCACATGGGTATTAAGCGTGCAGTACATGATTTACCAGCAGTCTAGGCAGGACCGGTGATGCTGAGTTAACATTTAAAATATGCAACTACATGACACAAATTTCAAATTGTAGCTGTTACACTCTAATAATTGTCTAAAAGATTTTAGGAAGAGACAGAAATAGATATCTATAATGTAGTTTTTTTTTCAGGCTTGGGGTAAAACATTAAACAGTAACTCTTCCCAGCAAGGTGTGTGTTTCTTCGTGTCATCAGACCGTAGTGAAAACAACAAACGAAATGCTGAGCCCGTTGGCTTAATTATGAACAAGACTGAAGAGAAATGTAACCTGGCGTTCGATCCACCGAGCAGGATCTCACACTCAGCAGGATATAGAACGGAAATCTCCTCAATTCCCTTTATACCTTCTTCTTCTTATTATTATTGAAGAATGCATTATTGAAACCTGAGACAGATCTGTGTTTTGCTGTGTAAAAATCCTCACAAGAAACAAATCTATCCGAATCTCACATCCTGTTCACAATTCTTCAAATCGCGGCATCGTAAATTTCATTCAGAATGGTGTTGTGATGTCACTGCTGCTTTCAGCCAATAAGAATCCACTGTTTTTGCGACTGAGATTTCCACAAATCTGATTTAAAAAAACAAAAAAAAACAAAAACGTATTAAAGAAATACTCCAGTCTTCTCTATCTTTTGCTTCTACGCAATCACAATCATTTTGCTTATTTATCTTAAAGCGGAAAAATGGAAAAGCTGTTTATTTCAAATAATGACCATCTAAGGGCATGGGTTAAATTCCATAATAAAACAGATGGTTCCATAAGTGCTGTTATTTAGTGAAACAGCACTGGTACATGTGACTGTTTGAATCACTCTGCTTGTCTGTGTTCGCTGCCTAAAGTTAATTCTGGAAATAGTTTGCTACGTCGAAACCGTGACTACACTTACCATGGGTCTATAGTCAGTCTGGGCGTTGTCACGGCAACACACAGCTACCTATCCATCCGGCTGTAGCTTCTTTGGGAACTATTTTCTCCGAATGAGCAAAAGTAACAAAATGTACTGTATCTGTAACTCTATATTAGTTGGAATTGTTGTATAAAGGTAATATCACACTCACAACTCACTCTATATATAATCATGGCAGGGAATACCTGCGGCACTCTTGCTTGTGCAAAACTATTTGTGGATAAAGCTCTAAATCTGTATAACATGCTAATAACTTTGTGGTGAAGCGCTACCAGTTAGTGAGTCTAAAGGGGCAAACGTCAAGGACGATACTAGCAGCGATGTAGCGACCAGAGATCATGGAACGTCACTGAAATTCAGCGACTTGTAGCAGGTGAAATAACAATGCTGAGTGGGCAGGTTAAACTAATCTCAACTTTGAGGTGATGTGATTGAGGCGACTACCAATGGGAGCTCACGATACCGTTGACTGACCGATATACAACTGGGATACCGACCAGCGACCAACTGTTAGCTACAAAGCAATGGCCGAGGAGCGAATCGCTTCCTGTGTGTAAGCCCCTTAGCGCTGTATGGATACAGAATACCAGAACTATTGCCTTAATGTTGGAAAGTTGGAGAAATTCCCTAAATCTTTCTCTCATGTTTCATCCTAAGACCTTTATTGTTAAAGTGTAATGGCGGTCACGTTGACTTTGCCTGACGTAATCACGTAAATAAGTGTTGATATTCATGAAACTTAACAACTGCCCTTAGAGTTCCATTATGCAAATTTCAGTAAGCAGATTTTCTGAGCCTTTTTCCACAGTACAGGGGAATATGTCGAAATTCTGGCCTGCGGTAATCAGACCTACGTATACGGTACTAGGGTACTACAGATTGAACGATAGAGATTCAGATTAAAGTTAAAGGATCATTCCTTTTAGAACCAAAACTGATCTTCAGCAGTCATCTAACCTCTGTGACTCTTTGCATACTTTGCATATGGATGTAGGGGTTTGTGTTTTGCATCTGAACTCGGCGTGAACCTAAAAAAATCTTCACCTGGGGCAGATATTTCTTCTGTAAGAAACCAAGACGCATGATTATGGCCTATAAACCTGATGTTTCAATCTGAGATAAACAGGCTGGTATACTTAGCATGTGAATATGTGAAATATTATGTGTTATAATAATCATTTGTGCCTTACGTTACAGTTATTACACTGTGTGAGAAAGGAAAAGGAAAAGCTCAAACACACAAATGCTTGGCGTGAAAACTGCAGTCAGATGCACAGATAATGTGTGCTAAGATAACATCCATGCAATGTTCATGAGATACAAAATAGATGTATTATATATATGTGCATGATGTATTTCCATTAGTGGTTCACTTTCTGAGCAGACCTAAACGGCTATGAATAAATAAATTCAATATTTCTACAGTGGCACAGTTGTTTTTTGGTGACAATAAATAGGGATTGTGTTCATTTCTGTGATCGTAACACAAATTAAGGTTGTGTAAATATACACATACGTACATATATATATATAGATATGACTATATTATAAATTGAACTGGGCACTTTGAGAATCTCACGGATATAAAAGGAATAAGGCGATAATCTGGGCTTTTAGAAGAGTCTTTGAATGTACAATTATATTTCTATGACATGTTCTTGATTGCTTATAAGTGCACTATTGAGCTGTTTCAATAAGAGTTGATATTTTACACTGATCATCCATCAGTAAAGCTACTCCTGAAGATTTACCCTCCTCCATTCTATTTCTGTTTTTAGCTCACCCTCGTCCGCCTCGCCTTGTTTTTCTTTATGAATATTTTCTTTGTGCTATCCTCCATTCTGATTGGTCACAGGGAGTTAAGGAGACAGTGGTTACCACTGACCTTAGTTAGTTAAGCTACATGACCTCGTGCTTGGCTATAAACCCGCTCGTCTTGCTTCCTAACGCAGACGGTCAGTACTATCAGCCAAAAGACGTCGCAGTCACAATGTCCCACTCCTCATAAATGAAAATGTTCAGTTTTAAAAGCACCGTAAATCGATCATGAAGTATTTTCCTTTTATACTGTGATATATTTCTGAGAGTGTCTTCGCATGATGATAACTGGGAGGTGAAAAGTCACATGCTAACGTTGATTGATGTTTTTGCTATGCATGCTGATGGGCAAAATTCAAGAAAAATCAGGGACAGAATTTTTTTAATTAATTGGCAAGTGCACTGGGGTAGCATGGTGGTGCAGTTGTTAATACTGGTGCCTCACAGCAAGAAAGTCCTGGGTTCGAACTGTGGCCTTTCTGTGTGGAGTTTGCATGTTCTCCCATGGGTGCTCCGGTTTCCTCCCACAGTCCAAGGCATGCAGATTAGGTCAACTGGCTACTCTAAACTGCCAATAGGCGTGAATGTGACTGGTTGTTTGTCTCTGTTTTAGCCCTGTGATAGATTGGTGTCCTGCCCGGGTGTACCCCGCCTCTCACCTGAGGTCAGCTGGGATTGGCTCCAGTTTTCTTGACGGATGGATGGCTAGACCACTATTCTATTCTACTGAATTTACTAATGTTTAATCAGTATTCTATCAGATTACTGATTTCTTTGGTGTAATCATGGAGAATCATGGAGCCTATCTCAGAAACACTGGGCATGAGGCAGGACACACCGGAATGGGATGTTGAGGGCAATTCATAGTAGCCGATCTACCAACCAGCATGTTTTTGAAGAAAACCAAAAGGATGCAAAGCTTCATATAGACACTAACCCAAGCACAACATCATATTGAGATGTGAAGCAGCAATGCTACACTCTGCACCAACGTACCACCCATTACATTATTCTGCTAGCTGATTAGCATGCTAACCAGATAGCGAGCCAGTATAGCACTTTACAGAGGGGAGTAAAGCGCTGATGTAATCATTTCTTACTGCTGAGGTTCACTGTTCATTTTGTCTAAATACACACTTGAGGCAAGTCTTTAGAGAAGGGTATAAGGATGCCGAAAGTGATGACTTGCATGTCAAATCTAACACGCAATAGCCCGTCAGAGGCGTTTTTCAAGAATCCTTTATTTAAGGCGACGAATTTGTGCCTATGCTAAGAAGATTACAAACGGAACAGGAAGCTTTACAGGAGAGCAAATCTTCAGGAGGGGAAAGGGCTGTGATCTTTGACCTCTGCTTTATAACATACGGATATGTTATTTTGTATTTTGACTTACTGCACACAGAGAGCACAAGTCTATAACAGACATACACAAGCTGTATGAGATGTGTTGGAGTTAAGAGTGGATTAAGTGTGATTTACTTATCCTGAAATGTCTGAGTTGTGTTAGTATCAGAGAATGCTTTTGTCCATAGGCAGATCCTTTGTGTTAGAAAAGCAAGACTTTTTTCTTCAGTTCATTTCTTTTCCACAGCGACAGACGATCGAATTCTGCTATCGGCATACCGAATAAACTCTCGAACTCTTCAGGAGAGAGATGTCTCTGTGGGGAAGATATAAGAAGCAAAGATACGACCAATTACATGACACAAACATTATAGTACAAGAGTCTGAACCACTATCAACTGTTTTTTACCCATCAGTTATTAACACTTACACCACAGGGCTGTTGAATTCTCAAATCTGATTGGTCAAAAGGTGTTGATTATTGCTCTATAACATCGGCTCTGATACTAGTGCCAGCTGCATACCAGGCAAATCACATGATTTGATTAATGTGTTCATTCTAACATGTTATTATTTCTATAGTAACATCTAATGCAGGACCTGTATGCCTGATTCTCCTTAGATTAAAAAAAAATGTGTAATTGTTGCTATGGTGATGTTTTCTGTAAAGAGATACTTATTTAGCATTTTTGGATGCCGTCTCCAGTGTAAGAACAGCACAGAGTTGATTTGCAAGTTCTGTGTGATTTGCATTTTATCTGATTCATCTCACAGCTAATCAAATGTGTTTTACAGCAAATGATAATGTTGTTCATTAAAATGTAATCAGAATACAAACCAGATACAAGATGAATAAAACAAGCAGGTATAAGGTATAAGCGAACATTGAATTCTAAGAAATGTGTACCTCTAGTCTGGTTCTGTCTACTCCAGGTGGAAGCTTACAGCGCCCTCTGTGGTTTACAATGAGCATTTCATATGGATAAACCTGGGAACAAAACACAGGCAGAGTTCTACACATTTAGATCTTGAAATAAGAAATCTGAGATGAACGCTGTCCAGTAGAGAATACAAATTAGATTTTGGCCTTTGTGCCAGTGAAAGCCTCTGTTAATGTCAGTCCCAGTGATGGAGGCGTGGCCTATGTTAATGTCTGTCCCAGTGAAGGAGGCGTGGCCTATGTTAATGTCAGTCCCAGTGAAGGAGGCGTGGCCTATGTTAATGTCTGTCCCAGTGAAGGAGGCGTGGCCTATGTTAATGTCAGTTCCAGTGAAGGAGGCGTGGCCTATGCTA
>JAQQZX010000009.1:17460500-17474816 GCA_030068355.1 Notoglanidium maculatum
TGCTGGGATTGGCTCCAGCTTCCCCGCGACCCAGACGGATAAAGCGCTATAGATAATGGATGGATGGATGGATAATCCCCATAGTAGTGTCTTTGGGATTGAACTCACGTACCACTGAGGACTTACAGAGCTTATGATTACAATCTGTGTTTTTAAAAATATTATGAAGTCTTACGATTGCATACTGATTGCACAGTTTTAAAATGTGGATGCTGGATAGTAAAGTCCTAAATATTTCCTGTCTTAAATAACATCATACATCATAAGTGCACTTCTGAATCTGTCTAGACATGGCTCGTTTTTTACTTCACACCAACACTGAGTCAGCAAGACCGGAACGATCCAAAGTTGTATTTCAACAGGCCAGACTGTGGCTCTTTCAATCTGACACCGTAGATTTATGTCTCACTGTGATTTACTCCAACGGTCAGCTGACTGTAAAAGACTTTTTTCCCCAGAGAGAGTAATCAGTGCTATGCTGCTGTGATATAACTGAGTCCAGCAGCATAATAAAAATAAAACCTTGTAGAAAATGGATCTTATTGGCCAAAACATCAGCACTTGCAGGTCTAGTGTTTGGGCTTATTGGATTATTTTGCTAAATAATAATTTAATATAGCAATTATTAAAGCTGACCAGATTAATAATACAACTTTTTTGAAAGCTCTTTTAGTAAAGTAAAGATGACTTCAAAAAATAATGGCATTAAATCTTTCTGCCTAAAAGGAAAAATACTACAACATGCAGTAAACAGTAATAAACTAAACAAAGACAATGTTTGGTGTGACGGCCCTTTGCTTTTTTCTTAAACAGAAGACCCAGGTACAGCGTGTACAGTATTATAAGGAAATGAGCTGCAAGTTTTACTGAGCATCTTGGAGAATCTGCCCCAGTTTTTCTGCAGACTTTGTCACAATTGCTTCTTTTTTTGAAGCAAAACCCAGGAGCCTTCATTATATTTTTTTTTATCTGAAAAGTGGTCTTATATGTAATATGCTGCTTTCTTTACTGACATACGAACCTTTTTTCAAATGCGAATTATTTTTTGGAAAAAAATGCTTGGAAATCTGAAATGTTTTCGTACTCAGTGATGCAAAATTCATAAAAATAAATATGTATAACAAAAACCACTTAAAGAAATAGGGTGGCTCAAGACTTTTGCACAGTACTGCAGTTGCACATGAGACTATAGTTTTAATAAAGCAGAGTAAAACAATAAAAACAAGCAGATGACTCACCTCTGGGGAAGGCGGGGGAGAGATGGAATGAGGTGACATTGATCTCTAGAGGAAAATAAGAGAAAGCACACATGCAAACACACACACACACACACACACACACACACACACACACACACACACACACATTCAGAAAAAAGCTCCACCCATTATATACAGGTCTAACAGTCTATGTGCACATTCAAGAATCAGTCATCAACAGCTAACGATATAATTCACTTAATTGTGAAATCATATAATTAACAAGAATTCATCATTCTTCACTGATTAAAGTTTTCAAAAAGCATCTTTTTTCATAAGCAGAAAGCAACAGAGACAATAAAAATAATCTAAATAAAAAGTTTCACTGCATGTTTCAGTAAAAGCGTGAAAAAAAAACCCGTTATATATCAACATACAGCAGATTAACAATCACTTTGAAGTTGATTATTTTCCCGCAACAGCACATCCTGAAGTGGTTTATTCCTCTTATACCACAGCAACTTGCCAGCAATTAAAATTTTGAGAATAGTCAATGATGTGTACTTTTATCCACTTGTTGTAATCACTCACATTATAGCAGGTGTAAACAATCAGAAAATGTAAAGTTACAAAATGCTATCTATATCGATCTACTTATAATAATGTTTGAATGGGTGCATTAATATAAACCTGTGACATATCTTAAAGTCGGTGCTGCTGTTATAGAAAATTAATCAACATCTCCTGACCAATCAGATTAGAGAACAATAATAAAATACATACACAGCAGCATATTTATTCACAGTTGATTATGATGTAACAGAATTATTATAACATAATTATTATACCACTCTCAGAGTGTTACTGACCTCTCTGCTCCTGGACAGACTGATACGATCCAAAGCTGACATGTTGAAATGAGGCTCATACACCATCAGGTCGGGCCGCTCCACCTCCAGGATGGCTTTATCTTTAGGAATTGCTGCTAAGTCCTTATATCCGATCACCTGATTATCCATTCTGGCCTGAATGAAGGGAACAAAATAAGATCTTTATTATGTCTTTTTTTTTACACATTACTTGATTTTGTTACTTATTGTCCCAGTAAGTAAAATAAAAGTTAAAAACTGTTTTACAGTCCTCAATTTTGTCCTTCCTGTGTTCTGCATAAACAATCCTGGTACAAGCTGAGCTGTGTGTGTGTGTGTGTGTGTGTGTGTGTGTGTGTGTGTGTGTGTGTGATTGTTTTCAGGTGATAGTGGAACTAAGGGATGGAGAGAATGTAGTGTTACTTTTACGTTTCACTTTTATGTTTTATGTTTCAAGCACAAACACCAGGCATTTTGGGGGGAAATAAGTCTCTTCTGACCTGAGCTTAGTCATTACACAGTTTTTTACATCTCATCACTGGCTACTGTTCTCATTTTGGATATACTTGAAAAGGCTTTTTCAATTAGTGATATAACTAATAAGCAAGCACCTGTGTACATGTCAATGTTTGAGAAACAATTTAAAATAATAATGATACAATAGCATTCAAACTTCAGTGGACAAAAATAGAAGCATTTATGATGCAGCACAAAAGGAGTGTTAAAACCAATATTTTGTTATACGTTAAAGTTATCCAGTTGTTCAAAATGTGCATTTATAAATGCTGGATTACAAATTAAAGGTTAATTACTATTACAGACACAAAATCTTTAATCTATATATATATATTGTTTGGGAAATTGTAAACAATATTGTATATTGGGAAATTGTACGTAAAAAGTTGTAAATTTGAAGAACCAAATATGTCATGGTCAGGTGTCCACACACTTTCGGTCATATACAGTATCTAGATGAGGAAGATCGCAGTATAAGTCGATACTCATGATAATGAAATTGACCTACCACAATGGAAGTGGCTGGAGAGCCGGGGGCACTAGGACCCCGAGAAGATGGGGCCGTCCCTGCCTGCTGGGTCAAAGATCAGAAGGTCAAAAGTAATGCTTAATAAACCAGAGCAGTTTAGCATGAACTAAATGACAGCACTTGAATGAGAAGTGAGCTTTATTACAAGCATCTTTGTTTCATCACTCAGGCTAAAATGCTCCTCTCTTGGGAAGGTTCAGAGTCAGGCTGCAAGCGTGCATCATTAAGTCCCCAGGCACAGCATACAAAACACACACCCTCCAAGAACATTAGCAATCATTCATCCAGCATTTCCCTCACTTGGTCCTTATTATTCTACATGTCCTTACAAAGAGTCAGTGTTGATCTCTGTCTGACATCCGACATCTATCTGAAGCTTCTGATTACATTTACAGCATTTGGCAAACACCCTGATCCAGAGTGATTTACATTTAAATCATTTATAGAATTGAACGGTTGCGGGTGTTTGCCAAACCCACCAGTGGCAATGCTGGGATTTGAACTCACAACCTTCCAATCAATAGTCCTGTGTCTTAACAATGGAGCTTACACTGCACCTGTCCCCTCTGACCATTCACTATATTATAATAGTTTGTTAAGTTTAGAGATTGTCCTTCCGAGACATAAACGTGCATTCGATTGTATTCACGTCGGCCATTTTATATGTGATGCACAGTCGGGACTGGAAGAGGGCGTTGGATAGTTTGGAAATGTAGAATATCGAGTCAAACTTCCAAGAGCTCTAAAATGCAACATAGCAGTGTTAATGGTTGTGTTCTCAGTGATGAACTGACCTGATGTCGTGTCAGATTGTACACTTCTTTATGACTCATCAGACCTACTGCTTTTCATCAGTCTGAGTACGAACACTGTGCTCATATTAGTGATGACTACACATGTTAAAAATGTTTAGCTGGAAATATCTGTGATGTGTTTTTACAGTTACTGGCGCTAATTTATCGGATAGTTACAATAGCATTTTATAGGAAAAAAAATTCAACAATTTTATACAGGGACGTGCCACACACCTTTCAGTTATTCAGTATTATTCCCTGAAATGCTTTTGTAAAGTTTGCAAGGTTGTTTTTTTTTTAAAAATCTTATTTGAGGTGCCTTTTTAGCATGGTTTGAAAAACCTATAGGAAAACACAGGCTGATTTTACAGCTGCGCTTTTAAATAATAAATATGTAATTAGCTTGGATCTGATTGGATAACGTCTTTAAACGAGAACTGTGTCATCCACACCCTCGCCGCGAACACGTGTGGAATTTCGGCTAAACTCTGAGAGGTGAGCAATGGCTTCTGCGCCAGAATTCCTGTCTTACATGTATGAACTTGAGTCAGAAGAGGAAAATGAAGAAGTGAACACTGAACCGGTGCCACAACCAAGACGACGGAGTATGTTCACCTTGGAGACCTGGTTCAGAGCGAGATTTACACGGAGATTACCGCAAGCGAGAGCTCTTCGGATGCTTAGGCAGAATATGCGGACTCAGGTTTTCTTTTGTGCATCCTGAAACAGCACACTTACACTTCCTCCTTGACATCTCCGCTTGTTCCTTTCAGGTACAGTTTGATGAATAACTAGGTAGATGGCTTCATCTTCTTGATTTAGATTTCTATGGGTGATCATATGTTGATGGCGATGGTACCATAGAAATGAGGGAAGATTTTATGTAAGATGCAAGCACTTTGAATAACTAATTTGCGTGTTTTCTCCGCCTATTTTCTTTCTATGGCTATTACATACTGGGAAGGTAACAGTCCACTGTGAAAAGCCAAGTACGTCCGCAAGTCACATCGACATATCTTTCTTCAAAAACAGCAAGAAAAAACGTTTTTCCACGGCATGTCCCCTTTAAACATAAGAGTTTACAAGAGTTTCAGCCTGAAAGGCGAACGTGATGCAGTTAATGGTGGTATTAGCATGAAAGTTGAAGCATCGGAAGCTGATCTGTTTGAGCTGCGTATACAGATGAGAAGTGAGGGCTGAGTGCTGCCGCAACGCGATTAGCATTTAGGCGAATTGCATTATGGATAATTTAACCACAGAAAAAACCAAGTTTAACTTCAACTCAGATTTCATTCTAAAATAAATCTCCTTTAACAAATCTTTTGGTTTTGATGCCTAAATATATAAAACGGTTCAATCTTATATAGTAAATTATTTGATAAAACATAATCTGAAGGGAAAACATTTAATAATACGGTAAATATATACACCATAAGCACATCCTGCTGTGATTATCAGCTCTGTTTTAAATGAGCGGCAGCTGATAACAGAGCATCAAGTACAACATAAAGTACATATAAGCACAACCTTACCTTTTGCATGGCGGATGTTCAGTACAATCTTTCGCTTGATCGTCTGGTCAGATCTGTCATAAAACATGAAGCGGGTTGAGTCCAGCTTACATTATCACCCAAGATGCAATCAGTTTTGTTTGTAGATGATGAAATATTGTTCAAAACATAAAACATCTGGAAACAAAATATTCAAAAAGGGAAGTCCAACATGAGATCATCCAAAGAACACTGTTACTAAAACACACACGTTTATTAGATTCAGCCACTGGTCCCGGAATCGCTTTACTATTCAGCACAGCACACAGACATTAGGATCGTTTGTGTTAGAACTGCATTTTAAGCCATGTTTCAAGGTCATGGATTGCTGTAGCAGCAGTATTCAGCTGTATAAGTGGCCTGCGCGCGGCCTCCCGTCACACCGCCTGCATCAGGATCAGGAGCTAGCTTACACAGAAACAACAAACACACAACAGCTGCGGATTTCATTTTCAAAACATGTACCAATGCTTGAATTATTCCGAATTTGTTTCAATGTGTTAATTTCACCCTAAAGCTTTAAGTACACATCAGGAGGTGTGGGTATAGGAAAATAATCCACGATAGGGTTGTGTGATGCGGCGACGTTGACTATTTAGCAAAACAGCACATCCTGAAGTGATTTACTCCTCTTACACAGAGGTGATTTGCCAAGAACTATGATTTTTACTTAACAAAACTTTTACACTTGTGGAACGTCCTTTCCATTGCAGCAGCTATAAACAGTCATTAGTAAAACCAAAAAAAAAGCAGATTGTCATGTTACTAATAAACATAAACAGTTTAGTCCTGAAGATTTTCCCACGGTCGAAAATGTATAGTCTGTTATAACGCACTAATGCTGGAGACTTTCCTTCCGTTAATATAAAATAAACACCTACTTACAGAAAGTGTCATCATATCAATAATTCTACATTTGTCTTTGGTCATTTTTTTTGTAACCATAAAAATCAGTTTATCATTATCATTAGTTTATATAGATCATCCAAGATACACGTTCCTGTGAATGCGCTGCTACAACCTTATTAATCTTCGGACCAATCAGATGCCAGAATACAACAGTTCCATGGTTTAAAACAATTTAGCACTTATTTTAGTAAGATAAATATCAAATAATGCTTTGATAAATTTCAGAGTTGGATTGAAATAATCTTATTTTGTTTCAGTAATGAAAGAAGTAGTTTATATATAGGTTTATATGTAGGTTTCATATTTACAAATACAATAATATAATATAGAATATAAAACATAATAATAATTCATCAATAAACAGCCTTTGTACACTATTTACTAAACATACATGTGACATTTTAAAATCTGTTTCATGATTGTTATTATTATTATTATTATTATTATTGTTATTATTATTATTATTATTATTATTATTATTATTATTATTTAAATAATTAACCACTTTACCATTTTTGGTCAAAGGATTTTCTGCTACGCTAGTGAGATTGTATGTGTATGATATCTAGAAAAAATTTACCTTTAGAAGAACATGAAAATTTGTCAGAATAAGTCTCAATAAAACTCAGAGTAATTAAAGTAAAACACAACCAGTCTCTCACTTTGTGTGCATAATAAAAATCCCATTTACTACAGCCAAGCAAAGCGCTGCGTCTAGATGAGTGTCTGTCTGGAAGAACGCACGATGTCACATCCTGTTTTGTCATAAATTGGTTTCGTGCTTTATGCTGAGGTGGAGGGGAGAAGATGGCCGACCCTATTCTTCTGTTTCAGCCTCATCGTAACCCGGGTCAAATACAGACACTCCTGTCTGAGTGCATTGCCAAAAACCGTTTTAATTTTATCAGCTCAAAAACTCCATCATTCTTTACTCATATGAGGCCAGAACACTGCGTTCTTTCGTACTCAAAGCAGCGCTGATGAAAACACTTGAAGCAGTATAGCCTACTAACGCAGTTAAAAGTTAATAGCAGTGCTAATTGTTAAAAGACTCAGATTTACTATTAAATGATGATACCAGGTTAAATAAAACCCGTTCTTCACAGTGGATTCAGACTTTTTTTAACCGTTAAATGAAGGCTTAATGACTTCATAATGATTTATAGCGGTGTTCATTAGCACTGTAGCATGAGTTCATGAGCGTAATGAGTGAAGCATGAGAGCATTAGATTGCCAAGAGGAAAAGTCTGATGCTTTCAGCGTCAACCAAATGTGCTAATTAGCTGCGTTTCAATTGCATCTAGAGATGTAGAAACCACTGCTTTAAATATTTTATGACATGAGCACATTCACCTAACTGTGAGTACGGTCTGAGAGCCTGCGGACTTTCTGAATTCACTTCCCTTCAGATGGAAAAGAGGAGAAAGATCAGAAACAGCAAGGGTTGTGTTTTTCCATGCTAGTTGGGGGGTGCCATGCTAGTGGTTAACTGTATGCTTCTTGTTTCAGTAGCCTGTAAAGCAGAGGAAAGGGAAAACAACAAATAACACTTATGCAGGATGAAAGCAGCTTCATCAAGCTTATTATATGCAACAAATTAAATTCTCATTAATAAAGGCTTCTTAAACTACAGTGTTCATATTAGATACTCATCCTTCCTTACGCTGCCTTCTGAATGGGACAGACTTTAGCTCAGGTACACAAAGTTTGGCTGGAGTTGATTCCACGCCCTGATGATGTACCATGGGCCCGATTCTCCTATTCACGCAGAAGTTATTTTTGTGTGTTTTCAGTTACACGTATTCTCCGCTAAGCGCTCCGACCATTCATACCGTGCCCAAGTTCAAAATTACGGCGGCCTCAAGAATGAAGGCGTGATTTATATAAAATGGAAGATGATGAGTCACGTCCTTGGAAAACGTGGAACGTGGAATTCCGTTTTTTGCATGCGAATGTCACTGAAATAGATTCAAAGCATAACCCAGACTCTGATTTTGGAAATAAATGCTACAGACGGAGCTCAGCTATAGCATATAAAGGAGCGAATTCATTTCTATGTACGCCTATGACACAGACCAGTAAAATAAAACGAACATATACAAAACGACATGTGTACTGGGCCAGTGTATTTAAAGACATGCTTGACGTGTAGCGATTCGTAAAAAATGCAGTTTGATGAGGACTAGTAAATACAGACAAGAAAAATAAAAATGATTAAACCGTGGCCTTGATGTAGCTAAAACGAGGGAACGAGTTATTAAAACATGTCCACGATATGTCTATTTTCCTTTCGTGTCGTGAGTGGGGCTCCGTCAGTAAGAACTGTAGGCGAGGCTGGAAAGTTGTTCGCTCAGGCATCTGGATGCGCTGCGCGTCACTGAGCCCCAGTATATCCAGACGAGGTGTGAACACTCGTTGTGCACAATCAAGTAATGTAACGTGTCATTTTTTTGTTTAATAATAATATATGGTTATGTTAAAGAAATGTTGTTGTAGGTTAAAACAAACGACACAATTTGTATAACTTTATTTGTACATGTACAATAATGTGAAAAGTAGACTTGACGCCGACTTAAAAGGCAAAATATTGTTTCCCAGTCTAGTGGTGCGTGATTCACTATTGCGCTAGGCAGTGCGCAGCTGAAAAGCTCTTAAATCAAGGGCAGGATGGGTGTAAATGGTATTTACATAAGAAATAGCCCGATAGCCCGAGCCCAGAGCAATTTTACAAATGCTGTAAAAAGTCATTTATTTCAGTGAATACAGTTTAAAATTAAATTATTTACAATGAATCCTGCCGACCGACTGGGGCCTTTCTGTGTGGAGGTTGTTTGCTCTCCCCATGCCGGCGTGGGTTTCCTCCCACAGTTCATTAGCTCAACTGGCTCCTCTAAACTGACTGTGAGTGTGAATAGTTATTCGTTTCTGTGTTAGCCCTGTGATAGACTGGCGACCTGCCCACCTCTCACCTGTAGTCAGTGGGGATTGGCCTCAGCTCCCAGTGTAGCAGTACAGATGATGGATTTCTGTGTCAGGCTTTGTACAATCAGGGACCCTTTAACTGTAATTTTTTTTAAATCTTTAAAACAATATTTTATGAGTATAAACTGAGTTTTCAAACATGATGCTAAAAATTATGGGCTCCCCCTAATAACATAACATATGTGCATGATAATACACTATTTGGTCATTTTCTGAGCTATGCATTTTTGTGTATTCCTGAAATATACTTCAATAAGGGAATATTGTGATTTCTACCACTGTAACTAAATAAAAGTATTGAAGACCCTCTGGATTTGCTTTACGGACAGCATGTTGAAAACCATGGCACTAATCTACCGCAGTGTACCACAAGGAAAAAAGGTTCTGGCTCCTGAGTGGCATTCGCTCTTCTCATTGGAAGATTTTCAAATCCGTTTCAAGAATTCGAATCCTTATGAGGGGACAGCCATCTGTGAGAAATTGGCCATGCTCTCTGGGTGGAGGTGTGTCACGCTCTCTCTCCCTGTCAGTCACAGAGACACTAGCCGATGTGGGCTCATATATGTAGAAGAGGGCGGATAGTGCTTTCCTCTGAGGGAGTTAAGCCCCTTTTACAACCAGTCAGAATTTTTGGACGTAATATTCAAACGGAATTACGCAGGTCATTAAGTACGTCTTCTTCTTTGTCTTTACACACCAAGAGCAAAATTTGGTTCCGTCTTGTTTGTTGTGAAATTTTGCATTGGGAAAACGAATACCTGACCAATCAAACGAGGGCTCCACTGGGTTCCACTGATGTCAAGCAGAAATGGGTGAGCACCTCATCAAGGTGAGGAGCCAAGAGAGTCTCGAACTCCACCACAGTCATCCTAAAATATTGTCTTGGTACACCTTCCACTCTTGAACGAGAGTATGAAACTCTTGTTGGCTACATTCCAACGATGGTTGAACCCAAATCTTTCTCCTTCTTGAGAACGTCTATAAGTATTATGTCTTCATCACTATGGACGACTCCATCATTCACTCAGGACACTCCTGACAGTCGCGGCACGAGACCAGCATGAAAGTAGAACGTGAAATACAGTTGCATCAGATTTGCGGTGTGTAATAACTCTTACGCTGCATGTAACACAGGACGTTGGTTAACTTCGTGTGTCTTGAAGTTAGAACATTAGCTGGCTGGTGACTGAATTGATGAAGCAATGGGGAAAGAAAAAAACATGTTATTAGGGTGACTGTGGGACAAACGTGTGCACTGAACAATTAATCTATCAATCACTGACAGTTTAGCCTACCAGCCTGGATCATTCAAACTGAGACCATGTGCTGTCTGCATGTTCCAAACGTTGAATTATAACCATGTCCTGTAATATAGTTTTAAAGAAAAAAAAGTGCGGAGATTTCATCTAGCTACCAAGTGCTTTGCGATAATCACAGTTTAGCTCTGTTTGGCTAAAAAGCTTCCTGACCACTGAAATATGTTTTTCAAGCAAGTCCATCAGCGTATCTGCTTACAGCGTCCTATTTTCAACAGGACTTAAAACCCCACATAACACTGCACCAGCAGCATGACGATTCAGTTATTGTTAGAATATTGTTTAAAGCAGACTTTTAACTCAGACCAATAGTTCAAATTCCCTCATCACAATATATCATCATATATCACAGCCATGTTCTTTTGGCTTATGTCTCATTTAAATCTACATTGTTTTGCCTTTTCTGGTAAAGCCCTTTATCTGCTCCACCTTTTAGTTCCAGCTGGTTAGAACCTATATGGTTCTGCTTGGAGTCACTGAGGCGTGAAGGGCGTCCCGTTGAACACCCCCACGCTGGCGTTTTAACCAACCTAAAGCTGCTCTACTGACATGATTTATCACCAGGGAGGCAAACAGTGACCGGGGGACCCATCTGCATCAGATGCTCTTCAATCTGAGATTAATTTGGGAAATGTCTTTAAACGTCTCCTGTTTGACCCGGTGCAGGGACGAGATTTTAATTCTTCAGCTGGATGAGATGATCGGGCTCAAGTCTGAGCGCACAAAACATTCGGACAATCTAACGTTTTATTCCTTATTACTGAGGAGACATCTAACTCATTGATCTCCAACTAGGGTGAGCATATTTTTGTTTTCAAAAATGAGGACACTAGGGGCAGGATGGTGGCATGGGGCAGAAGGACACCTGCAAAATTGAATGGCGACTGAAGAAAGCAAATGCAGAATTCCGGACATTTTTGGTGACTTCGAATTCCTGCCCCTGAGCACATTTTTTAGGTCCCAAGAAGAGGAAAAAGAGTACATGTGGTCACCCTATGTCCAACTAAATGTCGCATTCACACACAGTTTGCTTGCACAGCATCTGACAATGAGGACTCTCTCTCTCTCTCTCTGTCTTTCTTTCACACACAAACATCCAGAGATCTGGCTTCCTGCTCTTGACACGTCCTGATCAACCAGCCTAATCTCATACAATGCTTTTCTCCATCCTGAACGGGCCTGGGAGCCTCTCTCTCTCTCGCACACTCACACACACACACACACACACATACACACACACAGACTGCAGATTAAATAGATTAACCCCTTTCTGTTCCGTCCAGGTCAAAATCAATCAGCCATTTTCCTTTTTTTTTTCTAGAAGCAGGACAATATCGCTTCAAAGCGTTTGGCACGTCAACTAAACTCCCTAATAAACAGTACAAGGATGTTGAAGAATGATATGATGTTTAAAACTGGCGGCTGTGTAAATATGAAGTGGCCCTCCATCTTTTCATTCCACTCCCACCTGAAATCAGAAGAATTCCCGATCACTGGGAAAGCTAGGAACGCTCTGCTTCCATCAGGAATATTTATATTGATCATCACTAAGATAAAGCGCGAGCATTTTAAAATGAATTACATTTGTCTGGAACAGAACAGTAAATATACAAATCGGAGAAAATTAGCCTTTTGCTTCAATCTTGTTCATATTAATGTTTAGTTTCAGCTCAGATCAGCGTGCACGGGCAGAGAAGAACCTTTTTACACCCTTAATGATGCAGCTTATCTATGCTGGGCATTGATAAAAGAGAAAAACAGCTGGGTCTAAATAAAAGAACTTGGTTTAATAAAGCTGGGCAACAGAACTACATAATAATACTAAATATGATAATATGTTCACATCAAAGTGGCCTAAAGTGTCAAACAACTGCTGAACGTCTCACAGCGTGAGCCATCAACACTCAGAAGTTTCATAACGAACCCGAATTCGTATTTCTTTAACACGACATTCTTCTTTTGGTTTTCAATTCATTTTGTCTGCTTTTGTATATTAGTTGTTTTAATAATTAATAGAATATAATAATTCTTTTTATTACATTATAGTTGACTTTTAATTCTGCACAGCTAGTCATGCCACACAGAAATACGTTCATTTTTATATTATTTTCCTCTTACATTATATTTGTTAAATATGCTCTGCCTTTTAAATGTTACAGATGTTTAAATACATGTTAAAGGCTTTATAATCTCTGTTCCTGAATTGATCGCTCTCATGTCAGTGAGTTTCTGGCCACATGGCTGCTAATCTGTTTCACCCAGGCTCAGTTGCTGAAAACGCACAGATCGTGATGATTACAGAGGAAGAACATCAGCGGAGGAGAGACGGCAGAAATGAGTAAGAAAGGAAATAAAGGTACTACAAACCCACGCGGCACGGGTTTCCACGCTGACGAGGAAATCCTACGCTGGCAGACGTGCGCTTCCTCTCATCCTGCTCTTCTGCTCCACAGCCTGACGCTTTTCTCTTGTCTTTACTTCACCACTCTTTCTCCTTCCATACATACATACATTTCTCGCTTCTCTCTTTCCACTGCTCCTGTCTATCTTTCCCCTTCTTCTTCTGGCTCCCTCTCATTGACTCCACCCCTCTTCTCTCTCCACCCTAACTGTAATTCTTTATCTCAGGGCAGCATGAGAAGCCAACGCCCAATCAGGCCCTTTGGTGCCGTTTCCACAGCAACGATCCTCTCTGCTCCATTGTGGTTAAAATCCTCTGACGCTCGCTTCTGTACTGTCACACACACACACACACACACACTTCACTACCAAAGTTGTGTTATATTTCATCACTTAAAAATTCAACATCCTCCGCAGTGACAAGCACTCCATTACTCAACAGTGAAACACATCCAGTGTTTAGCAGAGTAAGAAATCCTCGTATAACCTGAAATCTACCTGTACATGGGATTCAAATCATATAACAGGCGATGAGTCGCTGCACTTTATGGGTTACTTTGACAAGATTAAATCGCTAATTTATTTCACTTGCGTGCAAATTTGATGAAATTTGTACTTGTGTGTACTTGAAAGAACTCGATCCCATAAATAAAACTAGCCATTTAATTAATTCGAACGTAACGGTGCCCTACAAAAGGATAGCGAGATGGTGAGTGTCCGACGCGCCGCAGTGGCTGAGCTGCGTTACTGGAATACTGATTTAGTGTACACTGCTTTTAGGAAGTGCACATTTACCGTTTTGTCTTTTTCAGCTCTGAGTTTGGCCTCTTTGTGGGAATCTTATGGTCAATGGTTTGTGGACACCTGACCATCACATCACATTAAGTATGCGCTTATTAAGCATCCCATTCCAGATGTAGTCCCCCTTTGCTGTATAATATCCTCCTTTCTTCTATGAAGGCTTTCCACTAGATTTTGGAGCGTTGCCGTGTGGATTTGTGTTCATTCAGCCACAAGAGCATTAGTGAGGTCAGGCGCTGGTGTTGAGTGAGGAGGCCTGGGGTGCAGTCGGTGTTCCAGTTCATCACAAACATGTTCGGTGGGGTTGATGTCAGGGCTCTGTGCAGGACACTCAAGTTCTTCTACTCCAAATTTGATAAAGTATGTCTTCATGACGGTGCAGTGGTTAGCACTGTCGCCTCACAGCAAGAAGGTCCTGGGTTCGATCCCCGGGTCACCCAGGGTGCCTTTC
>JAQQZX010000009.1:17530066-17554958 GCA_030068355.1 Notoglanidium maculatum
AAGGCACCCTGGGTGACCCGGGGATCGAACCCAGGACCTTCTTGCTGTGAGACGACAGTGCTAACCACCGCACCACCCATGAAATATAATATAAAACTAATTTTCGAAAAGCAAACCGCTGATGTGTAACCATTTTTCTTGTTGCCTGAATATTCCCTTTCAACCCTAAAAGTCCACCGACATGACAGTGTCTTTTTAGTGTTCGGTTACAGCAGTGATAATTAAAAGTTAACAATCTAAATGTTTTTTAATGTTATCCTTCAGGAGTGTAGCTCATATTTTTCCATCACACCCAATACCAACCTCAGGTGTATAAGGAACCAAGAAAAGACAAATAATTTTGAGAGTGCTACAAAGGATACAAACCATGAGTACTAAAAGAAAGTGAAAGATAGCATGAAACCTTTAAGGTCTGTGGAAAAACACGAACCCTTGGCTTTCTTCGGAGAATACAACTGTGTGTCTTCGTCGTAGATGTTACTTATTTACTTCATCAGGTTTGCTTATTCTCACCCCTTCTTTCACCAAACCATAGCCAAGAAAATTCTCGCAGATAAAGTATATAGTACGTCCTTAAAATTTTACCACAATCAGCATCAATAATGCCTAACAGAGACTTTATTACCTCAGAAAACTAAGTGTACTGGATATCATCTGAAGTTACAGTTTGCTCAGTGCTAAACTGTAGGCTAAAGGCTTCTTTTCCTTGTGCAAATTTAAAGAATGTCTCGGTTGAATGACGGCATTTGAGGTACCTGGGAAATTGTGCACATTTCATTTGAGTTCCTGTGCTGTAGAAATGAGGTCTGGCTTGTCATAGGCTCTTGCAAAAAGCGGAAGATTCTCAGCAAATACACGAGGTTGTGGTTTTATTTCTGACTATAAACCATAGGGAAGGAAGCTGCACTGAAAATACGCCCTATTATATAGCTAGCAAATAAGTAGCGGCTCACGTAAACCACGGATCGTCTGCAAGCGTGTGACAGATAATCATCAGATCACTAAAAGTCTTAAAAACATTTCAGCAAGCTAAAAAAAAGCAGCTACTTTTCCTATGTCACATGTACAGATATAAATAAGCCAACATTTCCACTTCAGATAAGCATAAATACCTTTTAATTTAAATATTGCAAAGTGCCTTTGAAGCTTTTTTGCTATATATATATATATATATATAAAAAAAAAGGCAAAATGAAACAGGTCGCCTTCTCTTCGCCACACAAAAGGACGTGGAAACCCTTTACGTTTCAGGTTTAAAGGTGCAGCTTACAATATGTAACATTGCTCCCAGGCCTATAGTGATAATATAATTTCAGAGATATAATAATAATAATAATAATATAATAACATGCAAGGCAGGGACTGTTCTAGGATTGTATTCATTGGGGTGCAAAGAGGGGTAGAAAGGCATTAGCAAGGTGAGCCAGCTGAAGATGTAGTGTACATGTGTGCAGGGCTCAAATTTCAGAAGTAATGAATAATAGTAACAAATAATAGATATTGCAAAGGAATGTCAAGGCAAGATGAAGTTAAAAGAAGCCAGTTTGATATATGGCTTTAGATTTATAATAAATAAAACTGCACTCCAGGATCTTGAAAGAGCTCGTTGCTGTGCGGCCTTCGCCAGTATAATGTATGCAGTCATTAAACCTGACTATGCACTTTCAATAGATTTACTAATTTATTATTGCGAACATAAAAGCATCATTTCAAATGTATTAATGTGTATTGCATTTTAAAAGTCTTTTCTTCGCGTGTAAACAGAAACCGGAAGTTGATTACAATTTTAGTCCCCCTCCCTGAGTTGGTATTTTGGCAATTTCTTCTCACTGTCTAGTGCTCACCATACATCTGCAGCCAACCACGGGTGAAGGGTGACACATGCTTCCTCGAAGTTGCATGACACCATGCACCACATTCGATGGAAAGCGCTATCTACCCTCTTCCGCATACACGTCAGGAGGTCACAGATGCCTATGTTTGGTTAGTGTCTGTCTGAGAGACAGTGCAGAGAGTAATGTTATCCCTCCCATCCAGAAAGCAAGGCCAATTCTGTCCTCTTGGACTCCCTGTCACCTATTAGATGTGGGGATCGTTGTGTCATTCAGGCCCAGGTGTTGGGCTTGCTCATCAACTGCGTGATTTAGCGTAAAACATTTATTCTCTTACTCTTTTCCATTGAATTTAGGCTTTTATTTTCTGTTTGCTGTGCTGTTTGTGTTGTGCATGTTTTGTGTAACTGGCGAAGCTCGGCAAGATCACGTTACTTTAAAGATAGCACTTTATTAAAAGGGGAAATTAGTTTTTGTGACATTTCAGAGATTTGGCTTTTCCAAAGTACTCGTGTAAATAATATGAGTACTTTAAAAATCGGTTAATGGGACAACAGCTCATGTTCTATTAGGAAATCTCTCAATGACGAGTCCTCTTCAGCTTCAGCCACTTCAAAAGGTGTCGCATGTCTTTTTCTGTAAAGTATCAGCTTCTGAGCCAATGTGAGCTTCTGCAAAAGCTGTTGATTCGAGTTTTCAAACCTGGTTTGTGTAAACTTCAAGGAAAGATCCACCCTGTCCATTTTCAGTCGACCTTTTGGTCTATTTTCACACTGATCACCTACATTACCCACAACGCATTTGACAACCTACTGATTGGAATTCATCTCCATTGAAGAGTGATGCAGCGGCACTTTAATTCTTTAGTCTGTCCTCTTATCCGTACACTCAACACACAACTGCTAAATTTTCACAGAAAAAAAGAACAAATTGCCACCAGAATCGCCAAACACGTCACAGGTATTTCATTATAAACATTTAACTTTTAATCGCTGTTAACATGAATGTATGAAAGAGGGTATGATTGAAAATGATACTTGGCAGTAAGGACCACTGGGTCCTGCCCGACCTGCCTCCCTTTAGAACAGCGGTCTTCAACCTTGTGCACAAAAGTCTTTCATTCCAGTCAAATTGGTGCTGCACTTGATAGTTGATTGGAGCCCAAGATGAATGGATTAAACAAGTGGAAACAGGTGTGACTCCTACCTGGTTGGAATGAAAGCCTGCACCACACGGGCCCTTTGTGGATAAGTTGAAGACCCTGCTCTAGAGTCTCCTGTAATTAGATATTTCTGTGCTATTAAAAGTGCTCCAATCCCAGGGCTACTCATGTCCACTCGCAAGGCACACATCGTTTCAGGAGGGGCGGTGGGGTTGGGTGTGGGGCTAGGAAAATGCTCGTCAGTGTTTTTATTCATTACTGCAATTCATACTGCAGGCAGGAGAGAGTGCTACACGTGATAAGTCTCGTATATGGGCCAAGGAACATCTGTGCAAACACCTGCACATGAGGAAGATGGTTGAGTAAGGGTTGGGGTGTCAGGGCTTTCATATTGTACCACCATTTTCATATTGATCATGACTGAGGTAAGGAGAAAAAGACAAGTTTGGATGTAGGATTTGCATATCCACCCAATTCTGGCTCTGTTTTGCAAGCATAAAGTGCAACGGTTCATGTTTTATGCATACACACACACACACACGCATGCATGCACACCCACTCATCTAAGTACAGACACTTATTTTAGATACTCAACTCCAGGAAGTGAATTTAACAAGGCCACAAACACACACACACAGCTCTTTATACGTATTGACACACACAAACACACACACACACACACACCATAGCCACAAACGTTTGCAACCCAGTTCATCAGAAAAAAGAGGAACACAACAAGAGGAATGAAGACACAAAAGCCAAAAGACAACACTGCGAGAGAGGAGACGAGAGTACAAAGAAAAGCAGACAAAGTGAGAGTGAGGAAAGCATAAATAGAAAAGGAAAGGCAGATACGACAGAGCGATAAAAGCAGAGAGAAAGTGACAGTAAGAGACAGAAAAGACAGGAAGAGACAGAGACTGTTGGGCTGCTGAATGATGGAGGGAGACGTCAGAAAGAAAGGGATGCTCTATCACCAGCAGCAGCGATTCGGGAAGGTGAGACTCAAACTGCTAATAAAACTAATGATAGTAAAAGCTATATCAGGTTACTGTGTGTTGCACTGTTACAGTGGGTTTGCAATAGTGTGTGTGACAGTGTTTTAGTGGGTTAATGTGTTTTATATTCCTTGTGTGTGTTATAATATCTTTTATATGTTTATATGTTTATATGTGTTATAATAGTTCTATAATCTAGTAAATGAGAGACTTTAGAAAGCATTACTTTGCGTTTGCACTAATAAGGGATAAATGACCAATAACTTCCTGTGTAAGTGTGGACAGCAAAAAGCAAAAAGCAGCAATGGATGTGCGATTCTCAGAATTAAGCAAATAGGTTATGATTGTTTCAAACATTTATAGACAAATTTACAGGTTGTTCTATACAGATTGTTGAGTTTTGATTAGATCCTGTAAATTTGTGGGACCGATTCAAAGACAAGATCTCATAATTCTTCCTCCACTTTTTTTCTGAATCCCTCCAACTTCCAAATATTGCTTTTTTTTTTTTTTTGGTCAGTCGGATTATACTCGCACATACTTGCATACCAGATTCATTTGGAGAATCTCTTTTGCACCTCAGGACCAAACAAAATACGGTTGTGTTTCAAATTGCATAATCATGTACTCTTCTAGACTGTTATTGAGTAACACTAACAAGTGTTCTTATTTCTGATAATGTTTGAAATATGAAAACTTCTCAGGGAGCCTTCAAAATTACCAAATGGTCTGTCACGTGTCCTTTCAAAATGAGTAAATAAGTTTAAATGTAAGCTCATGCTTTTCAATTTGAGATGTAGTTCATGACAACAATCACGACGACAGCAGAAAGTTTTACGAGAGACCGAGATTTTTAGTGTGTTTAAAATCGCTCTGCACGCAGTCACTACATTATTTAGCCTAATGTCCGACTCTAGTCATCTACTGGATGTTGCTTTTAATCCCCCAGATAGATATTTCTGTAATATTAAATGTAACTATTACATGACAGACAGAATAACATGTTAATCTTTAATTAATAATTGGCAAGTTGCTGTTATAAGATTATGCCTTCTTATATTTTATTCCTTCTTTAATAAGATGAGTAAAAGGTTATTTCAAAGTAAAGTAATAGACTAAAGTGAGTAAATAATTCATTCATTCAGTGTAAAGACTGCATTCATCTCCAATACTATGAAAGAAAAGCAGCCACGTAAGCTTTTATAGTTGCAATTCCTGCACTGTATAATGACTCCCCCGGATTTATTGATCTGATTTTCATTACATTATCTTTTTAGCAGGACAAATTTTGAGTCCTCTGTGCCATAATCTTCTGATACGTTGCTAGTTCTTTCAAATCCCGTATCGATTCAATATTCTATCATTTCTATGATTATCATTCTGACTTATTTCTGGGTAATTATATTAAATGATAAGGGTTTGATGATTATTTCTTTCTTCTTCTTCTTCTAAAAATAAAAGAAAAGCAGAAGAAGAAGTACAGTCATGGAAAACATGACTCATACGTGTCTGTCGCTGTGTGTAAACATTCTGATATGTGAGATGTAAAACGTGTGAAACTTCACCCGCTCAGTACAGTTTTTCAAACTAAAGAGACACTGAGCCAGCAGGAATAAAAACTGCTAAGCAGTAACACATCAGATAGTCCTGAGTGAGAATGAACTCCAGAAGGACAGGGATGTCTGACAGTTTGGACTGGTCATTTGGCTGGTCTCCGTAAGAAACACTGCTTTTGTGGAAAAACTACAGTTAAACAATTCCAAACAGTTCCTTTTGATTACTGAGATTAAAGTTAGGGTCAGGTTTAGGATCAGGCAAAGCAGTATTAATTTTTTCAATGGAAGGTCCTCACAAGAGTATTAAGACAAACATGTGTGTGTTTGTGTGTGTGTTAGAAATGGAAGAAGATATGGGCCGAGGCTGTAGGCGACAGCGCGCACAGCCTCTCCTGTCTGGAGCTTTACGAATTCAGCAAGTCTTCGATGAAGGAGAGTAAAAAACGTCCTGAGGGTAAGAAGGTGATTGTGATGAGAGACTGCGTCAAGATAACAGAGAAAGAGGCTGAAGGGTGTCCAAAAGAATGCAGCGTCTTCCAGCTTGAAACCGCAGAAAAGACACACACGTTCGCCTCTCCGACCTCAGAGCTGCAGAGTTGGATCATGGAGCTGTGCAAGCTGGCATTCCCTGTACGTACACACACACACACGTCTCTCTCTCTCTCTCTCTCTCTCTCAAACACACTCATAGGGTGAATATTTTCATTAGAAGATTTTTTTTCTGTTCAACACCACAATATTGGTGCTACAGGTTTCCAGCCCTGATACTCATATTAGTGATGAAACCGAATCTAGAATAATTTACATAATCTGACTAACCCTAATTATATGCATTAATATATACAATACTGCATTCTTCTCTTTCTTCTTCTTACTATTGTCTTTTTGGCTTTTTCAGTTGAATCAGTCTGGATGCAGAACTCAGAAGCAGGAGCATCCTGTAGATATGCAAGACAACACACTGTACGGCACCACTGAAAGTGGTAAGACGCACACACACACACACACACACACATTTTCTTCCTGTCCTTGTACGAAACGTCCACTGACATCATTTTATTTAACACAGCTAATTAATTCTATATCAAAATCTCAGTAACCAGAAAACATTTTGACTCATTTGTTTAATTAAAGTTGCAGGGTTTTTTAAAAGCAGTTTTACTTATGGGGACCCGTCAAATGTCCTGACAAGGAGAAAACACAGCCAGAGACATGGTCTCCACAAGACAGTTCTTGTCAGGTCTTCAAAACCAGCATTGAAATTCCATCTTAATCATCTTCTATACTGCAATATATTGAATATGTTCATAAAAAAAAGAAGTCGGACAAAACTCGAACACGCCTAAGCATCAAAGTAAAGCTTTACCTCTTGCTAGAGGTGTGAATACTGTTTAGACAAGGAGAAGATGTGATAAAGGATGTGGTACGCTGAATTCAGAATGTTCTTTATTTCAGACTATCTTGTTTTGTACAGAGGAGTTTCAGTTATTGTGATAATTGTGTCCACTGGGGGGACAAAACCAAAAATTATACAGTGAGACAATAAATAGAAAGCGTTAATCATTATTTTAGAATGGGAGTGAAATATTAATAAAGTAAGTATTAATAAAGTTCATATTACGCGGCTGAAGTGACTCAAATCCGATATTTTGATAATGTGACACAGATCTGATGGGTATCCGAGTCATGGCCATGAGAAATGAATGAGAATGTTCAGATTTGAATTCACGTGTTTGTTTGTTTTTTGCCACCAATAGCTGCAAAAACAGCAAAATCAGGCCGTCTGGCTCTTTTATTCGCTTTCTCATGCTGTAAAACTGACGAACTGTTTGCCATCCTCCAGACAAAGTGCAATGCATACATTAGCAACTCTAGCACATCCCTTTTGTCAGTTTTAATACCATGGGTCGTGTCACAAATATGATATTTTATTGAGCGTGATGCAGATGACGTGCAAAAATGCATCAATGTGCACATGCGCGCCGTTTCGGAGGACAGATGTGTTCACATTATAGTTAGACACAGTTCACTTGTAATTGTGAATGCAAACCAGCAAGAAAGCTAAATCCGATCTGAGCGAAGAATCAGAATTGAACAGTGAGGCTTGTGATGTGAACGTAGCCTTCGGCAGTTGCTAATAGTTGCTGATTTGTTCATACTGGCAAAAACCACTTTTGCAATTAAGTGACTGTATTGCATTTTGGGATGCAGTATACCACGGAAAATACACCACTGGTTGCATACTTAGAAATCTGGCCCAAGAAGCACGTCATATGGGTATTAAATATGTAATCAAATCCTCTTTTAAAGAGGAACAATAAGACTCTCTGGTGCAAAATGATGTCACTAACAGTACACACACAGACACACAGTCCAGGACTGTGTTAAAAAATTTATACTATGCATACTACTCATACTAAATTACACCATTACTAGTGTGTACCTGTTCCCCTTTAGATAAGGAGCTGATTACTTATTAAAAGCAGGGCTGATTGCAAATATTCCCCGTTTGGTACTGACTTTTACCGAAAATTGCAAAACACAGGCCTCATGACCCAATATTCTCATGCTTTTCAAATGAACATGAAGAAAAAGTAACACAAAAGAAAGTAATTCCTGTTATCACTTGTTATAGAAGCTGTAAACAGACATTCATACGCAAGCCTCTATTTTTTTTCTCTCATGAAGGACGAAGAATTTACAGCTTGTCATGTTACCAAGAAGAACCTAAACCCTTTAGTACTTGAATCCTTCAAGTTACAGCTTTACATCAGACAGTTACCATGCACTAACCTTGGAGACTCCCTCCAAAATGCAAAAGAAACATCTCCTTACATTAATCCATAGTCATATTACCAATTACAGTCTGTTTTTGCGGGCCATCCGTACGATTGTCCTCGTTGCTGGAACTGTTGTCAGAGCTACTGTTATAGGAAATTAAATCAACACCTTCTGGCCCATCAGATTTGAGAATTCAGTTGTTGTCACTAACTTATGGAATATAAAGAGATCTTAGCGGTGCACTGAAGATTCTCTGCCATAGACTCCTGAGGCTAATACTAGGCATTACTGAACTTGTGTTTATGGGCGCACCATCATTTTCACTTCCAGATCCTGAGGCCAGAGACGTTGGGCCACAGGTGTTCCATTATAACTGGGTGGTGTGTTTTGCCTGTTCTCAGCTGTGTGTGTCGGCCATATATCTCAAATCAAATAGAAAAATAGATCTGACTTCCCCTCCCTTATGGGGTCAACACACTCTACGACATCAGGATTTAGTCCTTGGATTCTCTGAGGCGTTCAAGCTCACGTGTGATGAGCGAATTAAAATTAACCCAGCTCCTTATCAGTCCTGTGAAAACGGAAAGACGAAGATGTGTTTGTTCGAAATGAGCTCTTTGTGTGAGGCAGCATGAGAAAATGTTGCGGAGAGGAAGTGAAGCCGATTTATGGGTTAGACACCTACAAGTCAGGGAGTCGGGCAGAGCGGGAAAGAAAGAGATTAAGAGATTGACGCATCATAGGGAAGAGGAAGAAGGAAGAAGAAGGTGGGGAACTTTCCCAGATAATAGACCATAAACAACGTCATGGTGGCACCGCGGGTAGCGTTGCTGTCTCACGGCTCCAGGGTTCAACCCTGATCACATGTTTCACATGTTCTCCATGTGAGTTTACTTTAGGTTCTTTGGCTACAGGAAAATTTCCCTGTCGTGTATGAGTCTGTGAAAGTGCATGCCCATGGTGCCATGCATCCCATTCAAGGCGCATTCCTGCCTCATTCCCAATGTCCCTGGAATAGGCTTCACATCCACTGGATGAAACATTTACTGAAGATAAACGAATGATGAATGAATCCCAACTTTTAAGAAATGAAGCATTTAACACCGGACCCGTTTTTGCTATACATAGCAAAGGTGTAAAATAGGTGGAAAAATATGATCAAAATATTTGTGACTTCTATTTAGAGTGAGATGTTATTCCTCTGGAGGATGTTCTGGCAGTTCAGTGTTGTGATGTGCCTTGCTGTGATCTTTCACCTCCATTTACTACAACCTGCTTTGGTACTTGATCAAAAGGTATTCAGTCTGTAGTGGCTGCAAGTTTTCATTCCAACCAGTCGGGAGCCACACCTGATTCTTTGCCCTCGATCGATTATCAGGTGCGACTTCTGCTTGGTTGGAATAAAAGCCTGCAGTCACAACGGCCCTTTGTGATTGATGACCCCTGCACTAGGGAGTCGAATATAAAGTGTATAAAGCAATTTGTAACATGAATCATGATGGAAACGGATTGAGGTTCAATGCAAAACACTTTTACCTTTGGAGCAGGGATGAACAATAGTATTTCTGTCCAGTCAAACTTAGCTAAGGAAACTGACTTTATCACTGCACTACGATGTGTTAATTGGACTCAATACTGGGTGTCTGTTTTGACTTCGAAAAAGAAACTGAAAAGTAGCACAAATTAATTTCACACCTTAAAGCACCATCCTTAAGTTGTGCGTTGCTCGCAGACTGGTGATGAGGATTTTCAGTGATAAATAGTACAAAATATTACATTAGGGTGCTTTCACATGTGAAGTGTTTACTACAAATCAAAGCCTGGTGCTTGAAAATGTTTTTGTATTCCTTTAAGGTTCTCGGTTACAAAGTTGCCACTGTCGAGACTCTCGAGCAAGGCTTTTAACCTTCAGATTGACGTATCATGTCTGACACTGTGCCCTGATCCCAATTTCTGTCCAAACGCACAGAAAAGAATTTTTTTGTGGTCGTACTTCATGTATGAACTATGCATATTTTCATGGCTGTATGTCTTTACAATCCCTGTTGAATTCTCACCTGTCAATCACAGAGACACTAGCCAATCACGACGGTCCCTGTATCACTTTCCTCCAAGTGTGTTACTCTGTCCTTTGACAAGGGCCATGGGAGACCCACAGGGGAGTGTCCCAGACCACTAGCGGGCGCTGCACCATGACAAGCTTTCCAAAAATGAGCAAAGCAAGCATTGTATAATTGATGGCTTTTTACCCGAAATTTAGCGCTGCCTTGCACATCTGTACTGTTAACTGTGCCAGTAGCTATGGCATCACGAGAGGGGGGTTTTGAATGTCTGAAACTTAAAGAACAAACATAAAGATCTACCAGCGATCACCATTGTCACAAGATCGTTAGAATGGATTGGCCAAAATGTCACCAAATCTGTTGCAAATTGGATTACTTCAAGATAACTGAAGAGTTTGCAACAAACAAAGCCACCAAGGTCCTCTTTAAAGTGGTGAGTCAGTGGTATTAATTCATTATACTTAAACATGTGAACACAGGGGACGGCATGTTCCTAGTTCACTGGATTGTCTTCCCCCAGCTCCGCCTGTGAAATAGAGTGAGCATCAATTTGAATAAAGGCATTTGACTGGTTTCACGCTCCATGCGTCGTGCTTTTCAGTTTCTTGGTATAATAACCTGCACCTTTTTTGTCTCACTGACTTCATCAGAGAGATAAAAGAGTGGTGAAGCAACAACTGTTTATAGGAGCTATAACGTAAGTGATAACAGGAACCAACCTTTTTTTTTTTTTTTTTTTTTTTTTGCATATGTTCCATGACACTAAATGTAACTATAAACAGCTTACGAAGTGTGAAATGTCTTTCACTTATAAACAAAACCTTGTAACAGATGGCAAACTATTGTGGTATAACCTACTGGTTATAGGAAAATAATGTTTAGAGTTAACAGCAACTCTACCTTGTCTATAATAATTTTTTTCCTGTAACAGCATCCCCAAAGTGTTCTATTCCTTATATATATCATATAACTGAATTTCAGCAAGTGCTTAATAGAATGCCTAAGGATCAGGCCATGTTATATCAGCTAGCTAAATGTAAGCAACTAGAAGACTTCTGGTGATCTATGTGATTAAATGTACTGATAAGCAATATAGAAAGTGTTATCTAAGAAACATGCAGTTAACTTAGCTAAGTTAACTCTTGCTTGTAGCATGTTATTCCTTACATCAACCAGTGGTCTATGGAACCATCACAGGTGGTCCCTGATCACACATTCAATAATGTATGTAGTTTTACTTTGGGAAGCACTATTTTTTAATGTAGTAGTTATTGTTCGTAAATAATCAAATTCATGCGAATATATAACATTTACAAAAGCCAAGATGACTTTCAGGATTAAAATAGTCCCTTATTCTTGGTAGCCTGTGCTTTGCTATTGTTGGAATGTGCCAAGACTTCACCTAAATAAATATAAATGTGCATCATATCAAGAGAAGAGAAAGTTGGGAGGATCTACAGTGCAAATCTTGACTTATTGTACAAAATAATCTCATTGCATTTGAAACAAAAGACACACAGAAGTGCCACTTCCTTCCTTGTCGGTTTGAGAGCTAGTCAAGCAGAAAATAGCATGCACAACCACAGAACAGACTTTATTTAGATTTCGGTTCAGTCACCCTCCCTAAACCAGAAATCCAGCACAAGAGAGGTCTTGTATCAGACGTCTGCTTTAGGTGCGGCTGAAATTTCACTGACAAAAAGCAATTACAGCTCAAATCTCACACTGGTGTCTTTAATATGCAAAATGACTTTAGTGAATTACTTGCACTCTGTTGCTCAAACTGCCGTTTTAAAAGGACCTGTGGTTTCCTCATTGCAGTCTCATAGCAACACTGTTCTGTATTGTACCCTTGACGACCTGAGGTCATGGAGAGCCTTCTTAATCGTTGATTTGACAATCGGCACTGATTAACGTTTCCCGGGTCACACAAAAGGTTCTTAACACAGTACTTATACAAAATACTCAGTCATATCCAAAAGTCTCGCCCTACTAATTCATTTTTACTGAGCACCAGAAAAGAATGCAAATCATTACTTACTTGATCCATGTTGGTTTTGAATATATTTGTAAACATCATTCATGTTATCCTAACATAAGGAATACATTACATACATTATACACAGTTATAATTAACCATGAACATCCATTCCATGTTATAGCCATTGTTATAAGCATTATGAATTGCAGTTTTAAGTAGTTTTCATAACACGTTGAAACCAAGCCCATCTTTGTATAGCGCCTTATTGGATTATGAAATCCAGCTACACTGCAAACAATTTCTAAGCATTTGAAAATACCTTGAATATAGGCAAATTTATCTAATATTTCTTATTATGAAATTATTATAAATTAAATATAGTATTTATCAACCTGTTTGTAAATGCTTTAACTCATTTCAAGGTTTCATTTTCTTATTCTCTTGGCTGATATTTAGAGAAATACAAGCTTAATGTTTATTTAAGCTTGAAATGACTAAAAAAAAATGTCTAGGAACAGGTTTAATGATTTTGTATTTGGTTTAGTTATCTTATCATAAGACATACCAGATCATTTTCATTATATTCGAGATGTCTTCGCTTAATATCATAGCTCTCAGTGTACAAAACTTTACCCCGTGTCAGAGAGTCTATTTATTAAATCATTATGCATGTTGCTATAAACTCCAATGCCTTTTCATACATCATTTTTTACAATGTGTATAAATGCCATATGAATGCATTATAACATGTTCTGAATTTATTCACAAATTGTTTTATATGTGTGTTTTCATACCAACATTTTAATCAGATCCCTTGCTCCTACACTCACTAACCATTTCTGAATATAGCGCATCTGTTGCCGTGCACAAAGTTTTAGCCCCCTCTTTTACATTGTCCTTTTTAGCTATGTTGTACAGTTTATCACTATTTGCGTGGCAGTTTGAGGAAAACCCGTTGGATGTCACAGCAACTGAGAAAAAGAGAAAAATCAGAATGAGAATTTTGAGAAAGTCAGTTTTAGTCTTAGTCACTTACTGAAAATTGTAGTTACATTTTAGTGTTTTAGTTTTGTTTTATTTTGACAAGATTTAATTTCAGCCATTGTTTTTGTCATAATTTTCTCAGACAGTTTCATGATGCTTGTTGTAAAATGTGCCCTGTAGCTTTAAGATGGCCATCTAGCATTTTTTTTTTTGAGATGTGACCGGTGTTGGTGTTGCCGTGCAGAAGTTATTTGGAGTTAGCCACGACGACACTGTAATGGATATTGCTGAAGGATGTTTCTCCTGGCTGAAAAAGTTCCCTTGAGAAGACTTAACACTAGATTTTTGAGAATGACTTTGGAGATTTGTGCTCATTCAGCCCCAAGAGCATTACTAAGACTACTAGTGAGGTCAGAGTTCATCCCAAAGATGTTCATTGGGGTTGAGATCATGGTTCTGTGCAGAACAACTCCAACTTTGATAAACCATGTTGTCATGGAGCTGGCTTTGTGCACAGGTGCATTGTCATGCTGGAACAGCTTTGGGTCTCTTAGCGCCAGTGAAGGGAAATTAAAATGCTCCAGTACAAAAAGCTATTCTAGACAGTTGTGTGTGTCCAACTTCGTGGAACAGTTTGGGGACGAACCTTTTATGCAAGTGATGGTCAGGTTTGAACAAGCTTTTGGCCATATAGTGTATACTTCACCAAAATGAAAGTCAGTTTGCTTCCTTTTAACTAAAAAGGAGACTAAAATACTAGAACTTGACTTGTGTTTAAGATACATGCAAAAGAGGAAGATACTTCAGTTCAGGAAAGTCTGTCATTTTCGCAACTATATTTATATATAGTTGAAGGTGTTAAAATTACACAGTGTGAAGGATTTCCCAGGCTGCTACACATTTTTACCATCATTAGAATTGCACATGAAATTTCTAGATATGTAGATTAACTATAGCTGCTCTGTAGATGGAAATGACATACAGTTATTGTTCACTTGGCTGTCAGAATCTTCACTGCTGTGTCTACGCGGTATGTATTGTTCTGATAGGAAAATAAACATAATGCCATTTCTGGAATAAAATATAGACACCAGATAAATTTTTTATAACAGAACTAACACATATGTATTTGAGAGTGTGTCGCACTGCAAGTCAAATGGCCTCTTCCTGTGAAAGTAGGTGGTTTTTGGCCGCACTTTGTGGCAATAAGTAACAGCCACTCTAATAATAATAATAGCTAAAAAGTCAGACTCCATGAAACTTTAATTATAGTTTCAGTGGAAATTTCAGTAAATGTCTTTAGAACAAGAAGTCTTTAGGAATTCCTTAACAAACAAATTATACTGATATTGGGAACAATCACCGGAATTCTCCTTTAGTCACTTCACCTTCAGTATTATCTAACATTTAACTTATTTGACAAAACTGGATAAAATAAGCATCTTTTATGGGAGTGTTCATGCCTCTATACGTCATGTCAATGGAAATAAATAAATATGCATTTTAAAGCCATGGTTCTTCTGAATGTTGACAGCTACACAATAAGGAAAGCTCAAAGCCATTAATGTCAAAATGTGCACAGGATGTGTATGTATAGTGTATTTTACAACAATTTTGTCTCTAATCAAAGACAGAATCAGAGTGAAGCTGTCTTAAACTGGACAGAGGCAAAAAAAAAAAAAAAAAACCCCAAAAAACCCTGTTGCTGAGCATCAGAGGATGAAATTAAAGAGCCGTGCAAAGGAGGAGAAAAATGCTTCCACTCAAAGAGCGGGCACCTGATTGAAGTGAAATCTTTTGCAGCGTAATCAAGTCTTTCTCGCTGGGTGCAAAGGATTGTGGGCAAAAAGCAAGACAGGTGCAGACTCTGCCACAGCCTGATTATCTTTTCAGCCGTGTTTGGCACAATGGCTGTGTATAACTGCAGGTCTGGATTTGCTGTCTGCAGGAAGAACAGCACTGAAAAACACCTGGGAAGAGAAGGAACAAATAAAACAACAGGCACATGTGTTTCATTCAGAATGGCAAAGAAAAGAAAAGGGAAGGGAAGGGAAGGGAGAGGAAAGGAATGGGCATGGTAGGAAAGGAAATTAGAGGAAAGTTTGGATTAAACTTTAAAATGTAAGTGCATATATTTTGTTTAAGTCCTTCTTAATTATAAAATAAAATTCTGCTATGTTTTAAAGAGCTAAACTAATTAGCACACTCACAAGGATGCCTTATTTTATGAGCTAGCTAACGAATCACTCAACAAGCTAATCCGCTCTGCTAGCTGTGTTAGCTATCACAAAGTAAGTTTAATCCGTGTATTGTAACTGAATCTACAGTGAAATATTAATGTTCCATTTTCTTGATTTTCTTGTAGTGCGGGATTTCCTGGTAGTTGCTGTGGCTACAGAGGCAGCAGTACGGTGTAAGCTGAACGGAGAATACTTGCTCACACCACAATATGACACTTTACTCCTAAAGGACCGCAAAACGAAGCAGGTTCTCCTCAAATGGCCGTATCGCTTCGTGAGGAAATTTGGTCAAGACATGGTAAGCTAGTATAGAATTTTTCTTTCACTTTCACGTTTTGTTTGGGTAAAAATGACAGAGTGTTCCTCGTTAACTGTGTGTAGCTCAGTTTTTTTCCCCCCTTCATTTTGCATTCCTGGCTTTTTCTACAGAAAGAAGTTAAATCCCCTAAAATGCTCTGTTTCTGTTCTTGCTCTCTAGCTGTCTTTTAACTTCGAAGCAGGTCGCAGGTGCGAGTCTGGCGAAGGCTACTTTGAATTCGCCACGAGTCATAGTGATAACGTCTTCGCAATCATCAGCGATGCTCTCAAGAAACTTCCAAAAGCGGACACACCTGGAACAAGACCCAAAGAGCCGCAGATCACCCAGAATTACCAGCAATCCCATACACCTCCGGCACAGATAAAGCATCCGAAGAAAAAACTGACCACAAGCAATTCACTGAACTCCATCAACTTGAGTAATAATCCCAGCAAAGACAGCAAAGTGAAGAGCATCAACAGTACTCCTCCTCTCTCGAGTGATGCACAAGATCCGGTTTATGCGATAATTGACAAAGCAAAATTAATCTCAAAGAGCAGCAAGGACTACAAAAACCAACAACTTGGCCCACTTCCTGACTTCATCCCTCTCTCTGAGGACTTTTCAGATGTCCTAGAAGAAGAAGATCAGATGAGTTCTGAGCACTCAGCCATCCATGGGACTTTTGATAAATATGATGCTGAATCAGTTTACTCAGAAGTGAAAAATTATGATGATTATGGGGGCAAGAATAAGGCTGTTGACTACGTAGAAGAATGTGCATATTTCTACGAACCTGATGTGCCAAACCAAACTGACTGCACTGACCTCAAAGACATGGGTGACGAAGAGCAGCTGGACATGTCAATGGAGCAATTAGCCATCCATGATCCACCTAATGTCTATGGAGCTGAAAGTATGTACTCACAAGTAATGGTTCATTATGATGATTATGGGGGCATCGAGGAGTCTGTGGACAATGTAGAAGATCAAGAATATTTCTTCCCACCTTGTCCAACTGATTTACACTTCAACCTTGAGGACTCTCAAGATGAGGGATTTTCCACCTATGATAATTTACCCAATAGGTTATAGTTTACTCTGCAACTGTTTTGCGTAGTGTACATTTTTTGTTCATTCTATGCATACTGAGAAATGATTAAACAGCATAACAAATTTACTGTACTGTAGGGCAGTGACAACAACGGAACAATTCCGTCTATGTGACAGATTCACTCCACTCCACTTCTCAAAAATATGGTAAAAGTTGATTCATCTGGTCATATCATTTCCACATCTCTGTAGACCCATGACTGTGTTTTCTTAACAAAGTGTTTCAGGTTCTCGCATCCAACAAGCATCCCGGTAGGTGTACCGGCTACTCCAAATTACCCCAGGTGTGAAGATGTGAATATGAATATGAATATTGAATATGAATGTGTGTGCATAGTGCCTTGTAATGAACTGACATCCCCTCCAGGATGTATTCCCGCTTCGCACCTGCTGTTCCTGGTATAGGCTCTGGATCCACCCTGACCATGATAACATGGTTACTGAGAATGAGTGAAAGAATGAATAAATGTGATTTTCTGATATTCTGTCACATTCTTTCTCACAAACAAATTTTTTGTTGGCAATTTTTTAAAAATAAACCTTTTATAACATTATTAAATACATCCTAGCAAGCTTGGATTATGTCTTCATGAAGAAAATATACTTATAATTTCTTTAACTTATAAGTTTATTTGCTCCAAAAAGCCCATAATCAAGTGCCAATCCTTAATAACTTGCTGCACAATAGTACAATCTATAGCATTGGCTCCAGAGCCTAGATGATCTTCTCAAATGATCATTAAAGTTAAACTAAAAAAACCTGAAAACTACTTTGCCATAATTAACATGCTTTGATTAACATCTCTAGAACTTTGAGATGATTGGCTCAATATCCTTGATGGTCAAATAATTGAGTTCTGATGAATAATTCTTCTAATGAGTGCTATTGAGCAAACACAATCTTGATCATTGGTTACATTGATGATGATTGAGGATCAGTTCCAAAGTTATAATGATCATCTCTAAAGCCATGATGAATACCACCAGAGGACCTAGTCTATTGATGGTGGCAGAGTGCTGGGTGCGACTGATCACATCCAGACCGCAGATATCTGACTCTTAATCTGTGGCTATGAATTCCAGAGTCTTATTGACTGCACAGCCCTCATGATCATCTGCAAACTTTTGATGATCGGCTACATGCCCAGATCCTCAATGATGGGCTGGAGTGTTAATTGTGGGACTGGTCCAAAGCTCTGATGATTGGCTCCAGAACACTGACAATCTGTTCCAGAGCTTTAATGAGTGAGTTGGTGGTAGAGAACTAATGATTGACCGTTCGAACCCTGAGCATTGATTAAAGAGTCTTGATTATCACTTTGTGAGCCTAAATAACAGGCTCCAGAGTGCTGATCATCTGTGACACTGTAGAACTATCATCAATTGCAGAGCATCCAGCTAATCAGGTTTTGATAATTAGTTTCAATGCCATAATGCCAATTCCAGAGCCATAAAGATTGACACCAGAACACTGATTATTGACTACATTGATCATCAATTCATGATCAAAACCAAGAGGCTGAGGTTAAAAACCAGAGTTCTGAAGAATATCCGAGGGTTGGTGATTTGCATGAAAGATTAGACTGGCAGTGGAGCGATAATCATTGACCTGAAAACATTACACATCAAGGACATACTACTCATACAATCTTGACTACAAATTCAAGTACAAGTACAAATCTATGCACATATGTATATATATGGTTTATCATTACCAGTTCTTTTTTCACCATTAAGGCATATAACACAACTTTGGCTCACTTGGGCTTGTTTCAGGTAGTTGGATAAGTTCTAATCTTCCACAACTAGTTATGCTAGGTTATAACTAGTTATGCTAGGTTGTGAAGCTTTAACATCAAAATACTAGCCTTGCCTTTTTTAAATGATCTAACAATTTACTTTCAGATTAGCATGCACTTTGTTGTGCAGCCTGTAGAGGGCAATATCTCTCTCCTGATGCATTACGGAGCAATACTTTCTGAAGCAATTCTGAATACTGAATGGTGCATTTAGGGCCTAAATTACCACAGAATGATGCATTAGGCACGATTCAGCAGAGACACAGACCACGCAAAGTGGCTCTTATTTTTCTGAGTCGCTCATAAATGGCACTTTCCTATAGTAATAAAATATATAAAAGGTATGATTTGGTTACTCATGTATATATAACATGCACAAATTCTATTTGAACAAGGCTGATGTTTTTATATCAGTATAAGCTGCTGTATAGCATAAAACTATATCAAATTATTTTAATGCAGGCGTTTATTGTAACACCTAGCATATTTTGCCTGATATTAAAAAACAAAAGCATAGGATAAAGGCACTAAATAAGTATATAAGATATGCAGCAGGTATACATACGACTGTTCCAGTGTCAGATTTGAGTGTTTAAATCATCTTGACACCAGTTATACTGGGAATGGAGACTGCTTCATATACGGAGTTGACTCTATTGCTATTCTAAAGTGTAGAATTTCCTGAAACAAAAGCGTTCAAATCTCAAAACCCAACTAGAGAAGTGTATTTAAAGCTTTTTCACTTTGAGTATTAAATATCAAATGAGTATCAAATGAAATGATTGCAAGTATTGCAAGTAAAATAGGTGAAGTCCTCATCATAGACTTGAATCATCTGAGCTTTTCTTCTTGTCAGTTTCAAAATTGACTCATGACCCAGAATAACTGTAGTTCTTTTATTGGGATAATATTGATACATAACAATACTCATTTTTTTGCAAATACTGTGAAATTAGGCCATGGCCTAGCGTGAAAAATACGCTAAAGCTATCAAGACCATTTTGTCACCTGAAAGAAACTGGATTCAGGGTATGATATTTTCACTAGCTCTCCATCAGCAAGCACACTGAATGACTGAGGATGGGTGGTGTTGTCCTTGAATCCTCCACTGGGGGATTTGAAAAGAAGACACCCCTGGTAAACATCACACCAACATATTTCAAAAGGGCTCTGTTAGTGATCCTTATTAAAATGGGGACTTTGCCTTCATGACTGTTAGTTCTATTACCTCTTAAGATGGCAAGTAGTCCTCTAAAAGTAGGTCAAGTTCATGTACAAAACATTTGCAATACAAAACTGTACAGAAAAGAAACAAAATGTAACAAATCCAGTTACGTTTGAGAACCCAAATGTTGAAAAATGGACGATCATGCTTATTATTTACCTAAAATTATTATTTTATTATTATTATTATCATACAGAAAAACTATAACAAAGGACTAGACCAAGGTAAGACAAGTCTAGCTAAAGCAAGGCTAGAAAAATTCAACATAAATGCAAGCTACTCATGATACTAACATGACATAACAAAAATGCCCAGCAACTAACAGAGGACATAACTTAAATAGAGGGCGCCCTCTGGAGGTCTGGGGGAGAATTATCCATGGAGGATGTAAAACAATTTCAGAAGTACTATAACTTTAAAGGCTTTTAAACAGCTGTTTTGTTGAAATTTTTAATCTGATTGGTCAGCCAGTAATTCATTTTCTATAACAATAGCTCTGACAGCAGTTCCTGCGAACCACAGGTTTATACAATGTTAACGCTTTTATTCTTATCCTTTTCCGTTTCCATAGTAACAACATACACCATGACTTGTATTACAGACACTCCACATGATGTAAGCTCTGTAACAGTGAGTACGTTTTCTGTCACAGGAAATCTTGGGACCTTGGGCTTTCTAATTTCTCAGTAGAAACTTTCCCCCGTCTTATTAACTTTAAGAGAAAGAAAAAAAGAAAGGATGGTGAGGGACTGTTTATATTTGTTGTTTGTGATAATGGAGTAACATTATTGTGGAAGGTCCTTAACATTGAATATAAACAGATAAAAAGTAGTTGCATTCACGCTAGACTCGACCACAGTCTGTGTCAGTGACTGAGAATTTGGCCAAATTGTACAACAGATGTGATCAAAGTGATAATAGAGATTTATTTAGATTTATATATTTACCCTTTTAAAGTACAGATTTATTCTGACAGTTTATGAAACTGTATAGACACAAATAATATTCCTGAATCAAGCAATGTTTTTGGCTTGGGGGGAAATTTCATTTTGTTCCTTTTAAAAGTTTTACTTGTCTCAGATGTTGAGTGCATGTGCTATGATTGGGAATATGAATATGAATAAATGTCTCATCCTCTGATAAACCTGAAAGCAAGGATCACTCATGCATATTCATTGAAAGATATTTTTAAAGGAAATAAAAAAAAATAAATAAAAATATGAAAGAAATCAAAATAAACTGAATAATGTTTTGCATCACTTCTACCTACTCTATTTTTTTTCTCACATATATATATATATATGTGTGTGTGTGTGTGTGTGTGTGTGTGTGTGTGTGTGTGTGTGTGTGTGTCTGAAAGAATGCAAATAAACATCTAAAGACTTAGAAGAACCAGAATAAATGCAGAAAAGATAAAGTTCAGTGAGACAAACTATATGTCATATATATTGTCTCACTGAACTTTATCTTTTCTGCATTTATTCTGGTTCTTCTAAGTCTTTAGATGTTTATTTGCATTCACTTCCTGCCCTATTTTTCTTTAATCATAGTCTTCATCTAATGAAGCATTTTCTCTAACTGGATCAAGTTAAGCTTTAGAAGATCCAGGTTTAAAAAAAAAAAAAACCCAGCTCCAGCCTCTCCTCTCCTCTCATAAATGATTCTCTGGCGTTCTCCATCCCTGCATCTTTTCATTCCTTCTGCCATCCAGTCTCTTTCTGCCTCATCAGGCTCTGTAACCATGCCTTCTGTAACTATGCCTCTAAAGCACTGACATTTATCTTCTTGGCTTTCAGATTCATCATGCTCCCTCATCCAGATCGCTCCTCTGTCCTGCTTTGCACAGTATAGGGAATCCTGCAGCTTGGTGATCTTTATCAGGAGGGTTGGATTCCTCTGCTCCACCTCTGTCTACATCTGTAGAGTGTTTGTGTTCACCTTATCCTCCTCTGTTGTCTGTTCTTTCAGTTAAGCCTTCATGATCTCTCACTGTTTTAGCTGTTTAACCTCCAGCTCTTTTGTTTGAGCTCCTCATGTCTTTCTCACACTTGCTGTTAAAGTTTAAGGCTCTCCTTGTTTTGCTGCTTAATGAGAAATATTCTAGACACCAGTCAGTTTTGTTTGACCTTCAGAGGTGCAAGAAGTCACTTGTTCCATGTCAGGGTGGTGTTTAGTGCTTACAGTTTCAAGGCTTGTTTTATACTGAAGCATAAACTGGCAGAATTCTGATCCTCACATTCGACAATCCTCTTGAGGGCAGGTGTGTGTGTGTGTGTGTGTGTGTGTGTGTGTGTGTGTGTGTGTGTGTTTGTGTGTGTAGGGATGGAAGTGGGAATGGAAATAAACTGCCTAGAATATCAACTTTTATCCTGCTCAGGGTTAGGAATAAAAAATACAACTTTCCTGTCAGTGCACATATGAGAATCCAGTGAAATCCAATGTAGTAAATATCACAGTGCAAGATGAGCTTATACATATGAAAGGAATAAAACACAACAGGGATGCAGTTAAAGGAAAAAAATCAATGATGAGGTGGTGTGATGTTGCCTGACGAGAAGCCCAGTTACTGTTACCAGCCAGAAGCTGATTCTTTTCCTGTTAACAGCATGTCCTGAAGTGTTAAACCACAGCAATTTGCCGGCAGTTACAACTGCAAAACAAGTTAGTTAATGTTATAACTGACATTCTAGCAGCTATAAACAGTGGTTACTTCACCATCCTCTTTCCCCCCCTCACTTGTAGTAAATTTGTCAGACAAATGCAGCTTTGCCATCTTACAAGAAACCAGAAAGCGTAAATACCTTTGTCCTTTGTGTTGGAAATCTTAAAGTTACAGCTTCATTTCTGAGTGTTGTGTAAAGTGCTGACACTGCCGACTCCTTCCAACAACGCTAAATAATCCCCATCTCCCCATCATAGCACGGAGTACACACGTTTTTAAACCTGTTTATGCCATACAAAGTACCTTATTACTATAGACATGATAACGTATTGGAACGAGAGCATTAATATAAACCTGTGATCTCTCTTGCAGCCAGAAATAACTGTCAGAGCTGATCCTGAAGAAAGTGTACCGGTCGAGTCTCCGGAAGAACTGTGTTTCTAATTAAGAACTAATTTCCTTATAAAACTGCACACATTGTACATGGGAACACTATTTAAGGGGGGAAAAGAGCATGCCATATACTGACTTTTAGACTAGTTTATTACTGTTTACTGCCTTTATTTTTAAGTAGAATGATTTAATTTCCAGTCCAGGTTGGTGGAGGTGGTGTAATGATGTAGCGAATGTTTTCTTGGCACACTTTAGGGCCTGTTAATACCAATCAAGCATTGCTTGAATGCAACAGCCTACTTGAGTACTGTTGCTGACCGTGTGCATCCGTTCATGGACGTAATTTACCCATCTCCTAATGGATACTTCCAGCATGATAATGCACCATGTCACAAAGCAAAAGTCGTCTCTGCTGGTTTCATGAACATGACAATGAGTTCACTGTTCTTCAGTGGCCTTCCCAGTCACCAGATCTGAATCCAGTAGGACACCTTTGAGATCCCGTAGAACAGAAGATCCGCAGGATGAAAGCGTGCCTGAAAAATCAGCAGGAATTGTGTGATGCATGTGGCAATTTTTTTTTTTTTGCGAAATGGCAAAAAAGGTTAAACTGGTGTGTGTTTGAGCTGCTTCGCATTGTGTAAGTCTCCTTGCTCATGTGTGGCTGTGTGCACACGACCTTCAAAACTGCCAACACACACGTCTGACCCTTCTCACCCTCTGTTTAATCTTAGGCTTGCCTTCTTCTCTTTCCTTCCTATCTTGTCGTTTCTCTCTCTCTCTCTCTCTGTGTGTGTGTGTGGGACCCTAATTAACAGATGTAATCTGCAGCGGCTCCTCCTATGACTGAACACAAAGACTTTCATCGCTGCCAGATCCTAAGAGAGCTTTAATGAGCTCACACACACACACACACACACACACACACACACACACACACACACACACATACATACATTTTCTCTCTCTCTCTCCTTGCTCTGCTCTTTCTTTCCCTCATACTTTAATATTCTTTTTTCATAACTTTGTTTTCTTTATGTTTTCCAAAATGGAGGATTTTCGACATTTTATTTGTGAAAAATTCTTACATTTTGATATTTACAGCAGTGAATGAGAACCCTCTCTTTATCTTTATCTGCCTCTATCTTTTCTTCTTTCTTTACAATATTTACATATTTAAATATTTATCATTTCCATCATATAATGAAGATTGTGTGTTGCCTCCCGTGTTGTCTCTTATCTTGATGATCAGTATTAAGTGGGATGGAAAAATTGAATTGTTCTGATCAATCTGTTGAAAAATCTGTTCAACAAGAATTGTTCTCTTATTTATCATACAGCAGTTTTCCTTCATTTCCACAATAAATAACATTTACATTAATGCCCAAAATAAATCACCATATTTTTAGTGGATCGTAGTTTCCCATTGAGTACGAATGTCACATTATTGTCTAGATTTAATTTAATTTATGCAACAATGTTAGTATTTGTTGGATCAAAAACATTTCCGTGTCCCGGTTCTGATAACATTTTAAGTAAAGACAAATACATTGTTACCATAATACAGAAAAAAAAGTTTTAATATTTGTTAATGATTATCTCATTTTCTTTTTTGCGTTTTTGATTCTATCTCTCTGCTGGTTGCTTGCTTCATTATGTATACCAGTAAACTGAGTATGCACTTCTAGCTTTCTTTAAGAGCTACTGAGGAGTGTGTAAGTTCGTGCTTGTGTGTGTGTGTGTGTGTGTGTGTGTGTGTGTGTGTGTGTGTGTGTGTGTGTGTGTGTGTGTGTGTGTTTTCTCTG
>JAQQZX010000009.1:17558131-17572685 GCA_030068355.1 Notoglanidium maculatum
AATTGTGAAAGAGTGGTTCAGGGAGCGTGAGACATCATTTCCACACATGGATCGGCCACCACAGAGTCCAGACCTTAACCCCATTTAGAATCTTTAGGATGTGCTGGAGAAGAATGTGCGCAGTGGTCCGGCTGTCCCATCATCTCTGCAAGATCTTGGCGAAAAATAGATTTTGTGACATTGCAGAAGCCCATCGAAATGATGCCACAGCGAATGCGTGCCGTAATCAAAACTAAAGGCGGTCCATCCAAATATTAGTGTGTAACTATTTTTTTTTGGACTGGCAGTGTAATTGTGCCACTGAGAAAGGTAGACATCCTCAAGGGGGCGACACAGGACCAGTTACAGCTCGCTCACTCTCTCAACCTGCTGGCTTTTCATGGCAGCACTGTTAAAGGTTATTATATTTATTTCACAGGAGGAAAAAAGGGAAATCTTAACATATGAAGAAATATTTGAGTGAAACATTTTTGAGTGATCCTCAAATACAGTTATCTGACTGCACATAGAGATAGGCTAAGAATTTTTCAGTTAACCTGTCAAGTTATCTGATCAGTAGCACTAACAGTGATGATTATGGACATTTTTGAACTGGAAAGCTAATTTTAGCTATACAGTTAGCATTAGCAGCAAAGGTTATGAACCTTTATAAGTATTATTTAGAAAGTTTGTGCCTCCGCTTGCTAATGGAATCAATAAACCAATATCAAAAATCAATAAATCGTTAAACCATTTGATTGGTTCACCTGCTATTTGTATAGCAGGTGAAAAACTGTTTTTGGGGAAATATCTGTTAAAATGAAACTTTGACACAAAATGTTCGCAAAACAAAAAGGTTTGCAGGCCTGAAACAGTCATTTAAACATTTACTTTTTTAGTGTTTTCACGCACCCCCTGCGATTCCCCTCCTCGTTTGTTTGCTGATTGTTAGCAGTGACAACACTAAGCTGTTTTTTTTAAAAAAAAAAAGAAAATCCTAGAAATCCATCTTGGGTTTCACTGAAGCTCATAATTTTCTTTAGAGCTCTATAAAGTGGAAAAGGGGTCAAAATTTTAAAATCATACTGGCAGACTTTGTTGTATGTATGTTAAGGTTATACCTTTTCAATAAATCACACTGAGGATGACTAACATTGTAGTTCTTTATTTCACAAACTAAAATCCACTTGTAATTAACACAACAGGACAGAGGTTTGTCTTTATATGAAATCATTTAACAAAACAGATTTGTAACAAAACAGATTCACCAGGAACTTCATGATAGACTAGTGTAAATGAATCAGTCCAACAATGTCCAAAGTTTTCAAAAGAAAAATCACTTACTTACATGTTCACATTATAAAAATAAACTCTTATGGCACTTATTTCTTCCACTAGCACAGGACTTGCTAGAAAAATGTTTTAAAATATGCTGTATGTTACAACAATGATAAATATAATATACAATACCAGTCAAAAGTTTGAACACCTTTTAATTCAATTGTTTTTCTTTATATTTAAGTCATTTAATGTCCTAATGTAATGATGTCCTGTCGTTTCTCTTTACTTAGTTGAGATAAGATAATGTCAGTAGTGTGCAAAGTTTCATCGAGGTAAACGCTGGCTACTTTAAAGAATCTAAAATATGAAACATTTTTGTTTACCACATGATTCCATGTATTTTCATGTGTATTATTTAATAGATTTTGATGTCTTTAGTATTGGTCTACATTTTAAACAAATAATCAAAATATAGAAAAACCTATGAATAAGTAGGGATGTACAAACTTTTTACTGGTACTGTGTATGTAATAATAGATTTAATTTATTAAATAATTATAAATATAATAATTACTGTAATAACTATATTGATCATGTAACAACATTTGGTAAACTCATATGAAAGCAGACAGCTGCAGCTTCAAAAAACAGATAGATAATGAGACCATCTGTGCTTTTCAGTTTCAGTATTTTAAAATACTGAGTCCTTACCTTCACTGCTAATGCTAGCTAGCTAAAATTAGCTAACCTGAGAGGATTTCTAGGGGGATTTTAGGTCTCAGTGTAGCTGTGAAAACAAATAAACTCAAAACAGGTCAGAATTAATAATCAGGGGATTACTATTCAAACAGTATAAATACTGTGTATCTCTCTGTCAGGTTCAGTACATGCAACCACAATAATGGGAAGACTGCTGACTTGACAGCTGACCAGAAGATGATCATTGACATCTGGGGATCACTGCTTAGAAAGCTGGCTGTTTGCAGACTTCTGTTAATATCGAACCATATTAACAGAAATTTGACTGGAATGGAAAAGTGTGGTAGGAAAAGGTTCACAAACAACAGGGATGAAAAGAGTAGTTGATTAAAGAATTTTGGAGCACTTCACAAGGAGTGGATTGAAACTGGTGTAAGTACATCAAGAGTCACCACGTTCAGGAAAGGGGCTACAATTGTTGAATTCCTAATATCAAGCCACTCCTGAACCAGAGACGACATCAGGAGCATCTCATCTGGGCTAAGGAGAAAACGAACTGGACCAAAGATCTCTTTTTTTAGACGAAAGTAAATTTTGCATTTCATTTGGAATGCCAGTGGTGTCAGAACGTATCCAGAGAGGGCCAATGTGGATGCAGGTTTTCATTCCGACCAAGCAGAAGCCACACCTGAGTATTTTGAAAGCCAAGATCAACAGATTATACAGGTGGAATCATGTGTGCCTCCTGCTTGGTTGGAATGAAAACCTGTACCCACAGTGGCCCTTTCCGGATAAGGTTTGACACCCCTGTCCTAGAGACAGAGAATCCAAGGTCAAGTTGATGTATTGCAGTCAGTCATGATTTGTGCCATGTCATCTGCTGGTGTTGCTCGAATGTATTTTATCAACTCCAAAGCTTTATGGAGATGCTGAGTTCCTTTTCCAGCAGAACTACTACTACTGCCAAAACTACTACCAAGTGGTTTGCTGACTATGATATTACTATGCTTGATTTGCCAGCCAACTCGCTTGACCTGAACCCCGTAGATAATCTATGGGGTATTGTGAAGCGGTAGATGAGAAACAACCGACTGAAACATACAGATGCTTTGAGAGCCACTATTAAAGCAAGTTGGGCTTCAATAACACCTCAGCAGTGCCACAAACAGATCGACTCCATGCCACACTGGATTGATTCAGTAATTTGTGGTAACGGAGCCCAAACCAAGTACTGACTGTGTAAATGAACATACTTTTCTATGGCAATTGGCAATCTCAGCATTTGACTGCGATAGTCACATAACATGCCAAAAAATATCTGCAGGGTTTTTTTTGCTCACCTCTTTAAAAATGAATGTTTTTAATTTTCCTCATTTATTTGCGAAAATATTTCACATGATGTGAAAATTATGTCACCATCGGCATTGACGCCATGCTCTCCTCCAACTGGCTGAAAATAGGTGCTTCTGCCAAGATGGCTTCGACTGAGGTTGAGAAATATCACCATTTTGACTACACCATCTGGGTATTCTTATTGCATTGCATGTTGACATACTTCTCAGTATGAATGCACTCATGGAGTTTTGTGGGCATCACTAAGCACAAATCAGTTGTGCCACTCGTGTGCCTGGACATTTATGGGTGATTGTCATTTATTAACATGCACATGCGAATAACGAAGAAAATCAGCATTTATGAAAAATTTGTAAATACTCATAACTTTACTCAGAGATTGATGAATGCAGCACAGTGTTGTGCAGTATTCATGAAACAATTTGCATCCTATTATCACATTCACTTTAAGGTAAAAAGAGAAAAAAATGGTACCAAAAAACTAAGTGCTTTGTTCTCTGACCTGAAGATGTTCAGAAAACGCAGTTACAGCTATACCTGACTGTTAGAGTAATACTGGCAACTACTTCCAAAAATGATCAACCAAATAGAATGAGCATATCATAGAAAGGTCTTGATTTGGTGGAGGATCCTTATGTTCCATTGGTAAAACCTGAGATGATGGTAATAGAATGGGGGAAAGTAGTTCACTTGTGTTCTCAAAGTAACCCACAAGACTGATGAAGTCCTGCTGAGGTAAGGGGTGCATTTAAGGGTTGGGTCGGATCTCAGCATAGTTCTTGACTATCTGTGAGAAACGCACCACATTCATGTGGCTGGGTTTCCATTTTTTGTCATCCCACAGGTATTCAGGTGAGAGCAGTTTGGTAGGTTTGTTGTACAGGAAGTACTTGTTCAGGTGAGATTCCTCCTGCCATGCCGCTTCGATCTGATTGGCTCGGTCCACCTCCAGCTGCATGCGGCAAGTCTTCGCCAGATTGAGTACATTGTTGAGGCGCCCTCCGATCACGGCCCCTCCGTAGTAGTAGTCTCCTTCATCATAAGGTATGTAGGCCTGAGATTCGGGACGCCGCTCATATGGGAAACGTGTTCGATGTGATTCAAAATACCAGGCGTGCAGCACGCCAACAAGGTCGCCTAGAGACTCCGCCCCCCAGTGAGCATAGAATTTGGAGTCGACGTCGAGGCTGAATATGTAGTCTGCCTTGTTGATTAGTTCCTCTTGAATGAGCTTCTCAATTCTCTCCATTCTACGTAGCGAGATTTCCTGCCATCGGTTTGAGCTTGCTGTTTTTATCACAGTCATTTGACACCCCTCCCTCAGCTTTATCACTGGAACTTGATCTGGAAGATCTGTAAACAGGTAATAATGCACTTGGTAACCAACCATGTAGTGCTGCTCGGCTGACTCTAGGAAGTCCTTCAGGAAACGTACATACCTGCAGGAAAATTGATAATTTCATTCAGTTTGTTAATGATGAAGCAGATTAAACCACTGAAGTTTTTTATTAGCAAGATAAATGAATCATGTAGGAAACATAAATATAAGGAGGAACAGAGAAACAAATGGCCATTATTGTATAAATGTGAAACAAAGATTTAGTCATCATTCTGTTTAACATGATCTCACAGTTAGAAATTCATAACAACTTGCATGATTCAATTCGTATGGAGAGTTTCAAGCACTAAGCTTATGGTTAGATATGGGTTTAGCATTCACATGTGTTCTTATCACTCAAGTCAACCATCCATTATCCAGTCTTTCAGTTCACCCAGTTTTTCCTTTATAATACTTGTAAAAAGATAAGGGCTTGCTGAAGGAGAGTTTTATTTCTCTTTTGCCTACAGACTTGATAACTAACCGGTACATTGATGTCCACAATAAAGTTTTTATTCTCATCTTGATGAACATTATAGTATAATACAAATGTCTGAAATGAAGATGCTTTTAAATGAAGTATTACTACATCATGACCCTCAGTGTACTCACACAGCATTACGCAATATTTTGCAAGCAGTAAGTGTAATAACGTACTTCCCCAGAGCAAAGACAGTGGTTGCAACGGTGATATTCTGTCGTTTGTAGATGTTGTCAATCATCTTCATATCAAATGATTTGTCCCACACAATCGGAGCTAACCACGCAGTCATCGTGGGAACATCTGGCCGACTGACAACACACAGACACACACATGATAGCATTCACGTACATGTACGTAAATGATTGAAGCCTAAGTTCAATCACATTCATTGTCTTAACCCTAACCCTAACCCTAACCTAACCCTGACCCTAACCCTAACCCTAACCCTAGGAACAAAGCTTCTGACTTTGTGTGAACATTTGGTTGTTGCCAGTGCAGAATGACGGGGTGGCCTGTGTCCAAACCTGAAATATGATTGACTACCCTTGAACTATTATATAAGGAAGGCTGTTTCTGCCACATTGCTTACTTGCAACTTTATTTCTCACAACTGCAACTTTTTCTCTCTCACAAATTCTAACTTTATTTTTCGCAATTCCACCGTCTCATGATTCATATAGCTGTTTTGTAACAGCCAATACGTAGACACACGTACATTAGCAGACAGGAGCGAAGGCAATAATGGCGGAGTCTGCCTTGTCCAACGATTTTAATCTTTCCAGTTGTGTGTGTGTGTGTGTGTAAGTGAGTGAGTGGTAGCCTACATCGAAACTTGCAATGAACCGGGTTTGAAATGAAACGTCACCGCTGTTGAGGTGTCGAATTCTTGTTTGGTAGAAATGAAAGCTGCGTTGCTAAGTGTTAATCTGATATGTTCACAGATGGCCGAAGTTTGCTGGTATTCAACCTTCAGACCTGACAGCATGCTGTGACATGCTATTACCGCGTACATTGCGATCCTGTGTGTGTGTGTGTGTGTGTGTGTGTTTGTACTGCTTACCTTTTCCTGCAGGGAGTGTAGTTAAGGTAAAGTAACCTGTAAAGGAAATCGAACCCATCACACTCATTAACTCTTGCACAATGAATGCAGCTAAGTCATTAGCTAAGCTAATGCAGAGGCTTCAGTTTTACCACATAAACACACATTTCATTTCCTCAAGTGGTATGATGACACATACCTGCAGCTCAGTGTCTCAAGAACTTGGTTTTAAAGCAGATAGCGATAAATACAAGTGTAAATGACAAATTTGTTCTGGAATGCATTTGAGAACATTTTTTTGTAGCGTAAACGCTAACGTGTCCTGACAAGGAAGTAACAGGAAATGTGGTGGTTGTTTAACAGAGCCATGATTATCGAGTTTATGCTCTTATAGCGCATTGCAACATTTATGTTGATGCCGTCTACTGTTAGTTTAATATATTCACATTTATGTCATTTAGCAGACGCCCTTATCCAGAACGACTTACATTGACATTTATACAATTGAGCAGTGCAGGGTTAAGGGCTTTGCTCAAGGGCCCAGCAGAGATAGCTTGGCAGTACTGGGATTTGAACTCACAACCATCAGATCACTAGTTCAACAGCTTCACCACTGAGCTACCACTTATATGTACATGTGTTTTATTTATTTTAAGATGTACATGTCTAACGCTTCTTCTCTTCTTTGCTATGTCTTTGGATCCATAGAGAACCTGTTTTTGATACCCGCATACCTCAGCCATCCTATTAGCATTTGATTTTTGTATAAAAGCAGTTATCGTAGCAAATCTAAGAAACAGCATGGGTCAAGACACAGAGTTGTTCTTTTACAAGAGTAATCCATTAACTCATATAGGCAAATGTCAAAACAGGGATCTTATTTTGACTTTACTCATTTGGCTGCTGCTTTTATCCAGCTGAACAGTTGAGGGTTCAGGGCTTTTTTTAAGAACTCAGTAATGGCTGCTCAACAGTTCTAAGATCTTCTGATCAGCATCCCAATGCCTTAACTTAACATCTCTTCTACACCTGTATAATGTAAGTATTTCTAATTCCTCTAGCAGGAATTCCTTTTTTGTCCACTCGAGGTCACTTCCTAAAGCCATGCGAGTGATTTTTGTTCCTCACCACTACCTCTCCGCCTATATTATTATTAAACATATTTGTTAATTATAATACATTGTATTATCTAAATCCTAGGTGTCTCACAGGTCAAATGACACTGCAGTTTCTGTTGCTGAGATGCTTCAGGATGAGTTACATCACACCACGTGTGAAACATTAATCTAAAAGAAATGAGACACTGCTCACTTTCCGCCTCAAGGTCGGGTGGAAACACCATATAGACTGTATCATAACTGAAGCAAGCTCGCAAACCAGGTTAAAAAAGACTTTCTTAGGGTCAATCAGTTTGGTTCGCAGGTGTTTTTGAGTTGGTACATGATTTACACGGCGGCAGCTTTTTGGAGCGCGAGTGACCTGCTCGATACAATGGGAGTGACAGAACGAAGAACAGCATAGCGTGTAGCTCAGCTACTTGTTGGCTTTTTGTAATCTGAAGCGTAAAGAACACTCATTTTAAATCGTACGTCAAACGGAATGATATCATGGTCCAGCTCACTGTCCAGCGATTAGAAATCAACACTACACAGAAAACCTGCATTCTAGTCATGATGAACATTTAAACACTCTGGTTTGAATGAGTTATGAGGACCTTATTACATTTATTTACTGAGTGAGTCATAGTGATTTTTGTGGAATTCAAGTTTTGATGTAATTCTCGTAAATGGCAACTGCCTCAGTGTACTACAACTATTACTACCGCTACTACTACTAATAATAATAACAATAATAATATTATGAATAATAACATTGACATACCAGAGGAGTATAATGATGATAAGTATAAGAAACAGATGTAAGTACTGTCCTAACCGCATTGTCAGGTTCCTCATGTTAGCCTTCTACTTTCCTCTCCAGTTCAGGAGTGGCAGAGAGAGAGAGAGAGAGAGAGAGAGAGAGAGAGAGAGGGAGGTGTGGCCTCATGCTGGTTAAGTTTTGTAAGAAACCCTGACACAATGGTCTGCCTTAAACTCCCACTATTGTCCATTACTGCACTATTGATGCACATGTAATGAGTCATATATTAAAGCTCGCTTTTAAAAACATGAATAACATTTTAGAACAAATTTATTTTTTAAATGATAAAATTCTCTTTTTAAATAAAGTCTTATGCACCCATTGACGCATTTTTATCTTAAATATTTTCATCGTGTTCACTGGTGGAGGAAAAAGCTCATTTTGTTTTCTTTTCCAAAAGAGAATTATTAACATGTACTCAAAGAAAGGAGGTGAATGAATAGCAGACTTTTTAGAATGTGCTTAAGTTGAATACAGCATCATGAGCGACTCTCTCTCCACTCACTCGCCGTGACGTACGCGCTCTGGGTGAACGCTTTTGATCTCGTTTCCAGTTTTCTCGTCTTGCTCTTGCCTGCCCTCATTCGTGTCGCCTGTGACTTTGAGATAACTCCTAGATTACAGCTTCATTTGTTTGCTAATTCTAATAAAGCTCTGTCTACCCCACCTGCATCTGTCTCTGCCGTCGTGACAATATGTACATTAGATAAGACAGAAGCATACATAAGATTTCGGCTTTCATTGCGATTTCTGTGTTACCTGTGTCAGAAATTGTGGTTATATGTCGAGCACCTTTTTTTTTTTTTTAAGTCTGCATGGTTTCCTGTATAAAAGGAAGATAAATCCTGTTTATTTACATACAATAATTTAAATCTTGTTGCAAACTGGGAGGAGTTTGTTATTAATAATATGTATTGTTTATAAGAGAATCACCTTGAATAAAAAACAGAAATACATCCATTTGTTAGTCTGTTCAAATGTAGAACAGCAGCGTGAGACAGGAAATGGTCACTCTTTACAGAAACCATTAGAACCGCATAAGCATCCGTGCTGAAATGAAGCCGCAAACAAACAAACACAATTGTGAAACATTCACACTGTTAAAAAAAAAAAAAAAAGCTATGCCATATTAGCATTTTGGAATTTCAGACAGATTAATCATAATTTTACAGACAGAAACACTTTAATTTTCAGATTTTTACAGTGAGGGGACATGAGTGTTCGGACACGTCTGTGTATGTTGTTTAATACTTTTTCAGGCTTCAGACACTGTAAAGACTATATAAAAAAAAGAGTTCTAGATAAAATACTGCAAAAAAGTGGTACATTCATGTCATTTGGCAGACACCCTTATCCAGAGCGACTTACATATATCTCATTTATACAACTGAGCAGTTGAGGGTTAAGGGCCTTGCTCAAGGGCCCATCAGCGGTAGCTTGACAGCGCTAGGATTTGAACTTATGACCTTCCGATCACTAGTCCAACGTCTTAACCACTGCGCTACCGTTGCCCCCGTTACTGTTGTATTAAACCACACCCAAACGGAGCTGTAGCACAAACATCTCTCAATACATTTGCTCTGATAAAATACAGATGGATAGGTGATGGAAAGCTTCAGTTACACAGAGAGCAATGCAATAAGCACCCAGTTGCACCACAATAATCTCAGTTCCTACATCTCGCCCTAAACTGCACTGCTAACAAAGGCGGAAAAGAAGAACATTTAGGCAAAACGTCTATTCATAACATACAAAACTAAACAGACCACGTTGGCTGCATCCTTTTTGCTTAAAGTCAGAAAGACACGACTGGGGCATCACACATCATCAGAGAAAACGGGGATGGAGTGAGGTACTGAAGTCCCATTGGACATTATGGAGGGATTCGAAGAGCGAATTTGAACCACAATGCTGTGAAAAGCTGATTTCTTCTTAATATAGATGTTTGTATCATAAACCGGACAACAACATGGCACCTCACTCTTAGAGGGCTGTTTATAAAAAGGTAGATGAATGTGCTTCGTACAGCCACTTCCTTTTATGTGCAGGTGCATTAAAAGCTGCAAAACCAGCTCTCGTCTATCTCTCGCTCATTATTCATTAATATGGCTTTCATAATGCCCTGAAGCAAAACTATCTTTTTCCCAGCATTTCAAATATGACCAGTTCCTATTAACTACGCGCTGTCATCAGTATGTTATACTGACAACAAAAATAAATTTTTGAATCCTCCTGAATCATCCTGAATCCTCGCTACGTCATGCATTGAGCAGATGTCAAAACGTTGGATTATTTGAACAAGATAATGATGGCATTTCTGTGTACTTGTGTGATGCACTGAGAAGTTAACAACAATCCCAATTACGAGAAATGTGAAGAGGTATCTAAAACCTTGCATGGAGGGGCAACATATCAAAAGATTTACGTATGTGCAACTATAGCAGTTTAACTCAAGGATGGACAAGACGAGCCATTTGCCAGCCACTTCGAGGTTCATAATTGTTGTCTTGTGAACCGTTAGGCAAGAAGTCACTCATTAATTATCGATTCAGCAGAAATGAAAGCTAATAAAAACCAGTGAATTTTAGCACGTGGCGTTAATGTTAATATTCCTGAGTATCTCTTGGATTTTAGACCCATCGAATCTGTCATGTCAGTCATTTTTACAAACTAGACATACATGATAAGGTCTAAAAATATAAAAATATCAAATAAAAATGTCATCTAGGACTACTAATGCCTACGCAAATGCTTTCCTCAGCCGACTTGTTGATCATGTTGATATTGCACACACTCTGCTTAGACAAGGACGTTAGACAGGATATACTTTGATGTTCAGTACACACCCCTCCAAACTGGTTACAGTGATCCACCACATTTTGTAATCAGAACCTGCAAACAGAATCACCCCCCCATCAAACTGCAAAGGACAACTCTTCCTTTGTGCTTACTAACATGCTCACTCCGGCGGTGATCTCTATCGCTGATGGAAAAGAAGGTTATTTTCCATTTAAAAAATAAGGTTTTTCTATAGTTTCTATTGCTGGCCATCCACCATGTGTGGTGTCTCAAACCTCCCACCATATTTCCCTCCCTATTGTTCTTCTGATCCACAAAGCAGGAGGCATGGCCACGTATCTCCCGTGGTATCTCCTGGATATTCATTTCAATACAAACATTTTATTCTTGTATAGTGGTTATTTTATTATTTTTATGTAAGTCAAGTTTTCACTGAAATTTCTAGTTAAAATTCTAAACATAAAAAGGATAAACTTTGAGGCAGATCATTCAATGAGACTAATTTAATTTACAGTGACGCACCTGTATGTACATATACCTTGCCTTTGTAGTGTTTCCTGTATAAACACTAATTTCCCCTACATATGTAGTTAAACCTACTGTACTGATTCACATTATAACATTATAATTATTACAAAAGAGTAGTTCAGGGAAAAAAATGACCTGGAAAACATTGAGCTACAGTAGAGCTTTCTTCTTCACCAACTTCTCAATCACGACGCTGGGCACAACATTAATTCAACACCAACGTTTTACGTTTAAATTAAACGTTTAAACGTTTAAAACGTTTAAATCAGATCAGACTGACTCTAACGGCGAGTTCTCGGTGAATTAGTGTTCTTAGATTTTCTGTAGAATTTCTGTAGTTTCTGTAAAAAAAAAAAAAAAAAAAAGATGTTGAAACAACAGAACAAGGAAATGCTTTTCAGCAATAGTGGCTGGTGGTTTTTAAAATATGGGAAGCCCAACTGTCTGTTTTGCAGTCAACATTAAGTTGTTCTTCATTTTGCTGCCTGATACTGCATTTAGGAGTTGAAATGCAATAATGAATATGAGTTTAAAGTGCAGACTTTCAGCTTTAATTTACATCCAATGGTGTGAATGGTGAACTAGTAGAGTTGGATCAGGACTCGACACAGTCCCCGGGGCAGACCTAGGACCTGCTGGAGAGGTTATATCTCACAGTTGCCTTTGGAACATCTGGCGATCCCTCAGGAGGAGTCTGGAGGAACCTTCTCGGCCTGTTGGCAGCATGACCCCATCACAAAATCACAGCTTGTTAATCATGTTCTTAACGTTTCTCAAATGACCAAGTACTACAGACATATTTCCTCTTGGTTACACTCACCCATGCTTTTCATTCCTATTTAGATTTCTTTGTTTATCTGATAAGCTTCTTATCGTGTATAGCCTGTTGTTTGTTCATTGCACCTAGTTTTTCTTTTGTTCCACCAGTGATACTTCCTTTGATTTCCTTTTTGTTTTTCACTTTGTAAATAAAAAAGTACACATTTGCTTCCACTTTCCATTGCATTTCACTTTTCATTCACATCCCCATTTAATGCGTTCTTTCGGTAAGAGATTTTACACAAAGCTATCGTTTAGACATATAAATGATGCAGCAGGTGTCTAGGTAACATGATCTTGGTTAGAAATATGTTGAAGCAACAGAACGAGGAAGTGGTTTTACAATTCCACTTCTCCACAGATGTAACACAATGCCACTATGAGATGCTCCAGATCTCTGTACTTACAGTATAGTCAGATTCAGACCTGGTAGGAAAGACCTATGTTGGAAGGGTTTTTTGGTGAATTCTGCTCCAACAGTACCTCAGCTTTCACTAACTGGTCTTACTTAGAGATATGCATGGGCCATTTTTTAAGAGTGTTTTTATTATTCCTTATTATTTTTGTTTGCACCTGCCCACAATGTTTTCTAACCGATTTCATTGTTTCTTTTTTTCCTAAAATATTAAATCTTGCTGATTAATTTAAAACATCACTACCGTGACCAGGTAGTTTCTAAGGATGGATGAATGTACATTGTGAATGCATGTTAATTAGTGTGGACTTTGGTTGTCCTGGTAAGAACATGGGAACAGAGATGTTTTCAAGTAAAAAGGTCAAGTCCTGAGTCAACAGAACCTACGTGAGGAGTATATGAGAACTTGAACATATCCATCTGATACACCTGAGGAAAGACCATTGTCTTTCCTCATTAAACCATTAAAATTCAAAACATTCATCTGCCTCAGATGCTGCTGCTGCAATGTAGGAACATGCTTTTTTATTTTATTTTTATTCATTCATTTGTGCAGTATTATACCCACCTTCTTTTTATACCAAATACCGTCTCCTTCAGTGTATATTTGTGGTCATCTGGAGTCAGAACATCATGATCCATCCGAAACGAAGGGTCGAGAAGAGAAGACTGTCTCCAAAAGGCAGTTCTCTAGGAAGGTGGCCTGAATCTTCCATTCTCACATTTAATGACATCCTCTGGAAATGACACTTAAATGATGCTGTTAAAGTTTTCACAACACCAGCGGAGAGTGTTCACCATTGTGGTGAGGCTGCAGAGAGACGGAACACAGGGAAGAGAAACACTGAGAGTCTGTTTTCTGCAGTTGCTCTGAATAGATCTCCTGTTTCCTCCCGCATGTTCGGGTTTTCTTGCTCCTCTTCCTCATGTTCAGCTCAAGCTTCCAAGGGGAAACACACCGTAAAGGCCCTTTTCATGTCGGAAGCACTATCACAGATAACGTAAGCAAGTTGTCAAAGTTATCACAGATCTGTTCAAACTTCTCACTGATTCTTTGCGTAGTGTATAATCCGGTAAATCTGCATCAGCTTAACGGGACAAACTGCAGCCCGGGAGATGTCTTTTCCAACTCCTTGCAATGGGCGGTCATACCTACAAATCTACACATGTTCTTATCTGTCCAGATATCGACTGCTAATGATACAGAGTCTGACTTCTGTTTACTGGATTTTATAATGGCCTCACTATGTTATTAAAATTGTAACTGTGCTCATACTCACTGAGCAGTGTTTGGTCTCCACAACAGACAGTCATAAAACTCCTGAAAGTAGCATTCTCTAACAGGGGCAATTGAAGGCTGCAAGAACCAATAAGATCCTTTATGATCACTTCTGTAATGGCTTTATGCCTATGATGACTCAGTTGCACATTTTTGTTCTGGTTCAAAAAAGGCACACCACTGTTCTGGCCCAGCTGGGGTCGCCAGCCTCTTTAGATTTTCTTTGTACCTGCACATAAACATGGGCCTTAAGAGTAACTATTTCAAGCAATGGTGTGATTGAGGTAAGAAGAAGGAGGAAATAAATTTTTGTATACTATAGTTCCCCACCTGTTTATTTTACAGTTTAATACAAATAAAGACATAACAGAACATAACATAATAGAAGGATAAAGTTGTACTGTTAAATGAATAGCCAGTCCTTGTGTTTGATTTAATAGTATTGCCATGTAAAATGTAACATTGCAATATATTAAATATCATTTTCATGTTTGTAATGGAAATTTAGTAAAAATGTAACATTAATCAGTTTGCACTACTAAGGTGAACAAAATATGTAGCTCTTGTTCGTGCAAAGAAAC
>JAQQZX010000009.1:17587339-17601621 GCA_030068355.1 Notoglanidium maculatum
CTCTGGTTGTCTGCCCCTCTGCTGGATTCTCGCATCGGATCTGCACTTGTGTCCTTCCTGGTACGTGTTTGTGACAGTCTACACATCCATGCAGTTAATGAAGGCCTATGTATATGCTTTGTGTGACAGCAGCGTTTTCAAATCTTTCTGTTTAAGGTTCTTAAGAGTAACTTCAAACTTCAGAGTAGTATAGACACCAGGCATAAACATAGCAAAATGATGCATTTTAAAACTAAAATGTGTAAGTGTGGTTGTATCCATAGATAAAAAAACAAAAAACAAAAACGCAGCTTGACAGGTTACTGAGAAATTGGAAAGTGCAATGTTCTCTACAGTGAAGGCTTTTCCTTGTTGGAGAACTTACTGACGACATAGACTCCTTTCATAAATGTTAAATAAATGTTCCTTTTTTAATGTGCTCTTTGTTAAATAGAAACACTTTTCAAAATATTTTTATGATTAGCCTTAAATAATGTGCAACGTATGCCATACAAGTCCACGCGAATGGTTTGTTAATACTGAAATGATAAGCTGTAGTTAGTGTCTGAGCAGCTGTTAAAGAAAATGAATCAACACCTTCTGACCTAATTGAGAATTCAGCACTTTATTGTAATTCCCAATAAAATAGTGGCTACAAGGGTTTCTTTTTTTTTTGTATCTGTAAGCATTAAAACTAAATCAGTAGAATACAAATCTAGACAGAAGATCAATACATCAATAAATACTACTATACACTTCAGTGCAGCTTTCACTTGGTGATAAATACGCAAATGACCCCATCATACACTCTGTGACAGCTCTGTTCTCAACTGATCCATTTTTTTTATGTGTGTGAGTGTACAGATACTTTCCACGACAAAGGTTTGTGAGCAGTTGTGAAAAACGCCTGTAAAATGGCTGCTGATGGCTTCATCGATCACCGATCGTCCTCTCGGATGCCTTCAGGAATGTCTAGAGAGTCGCAATTCTCTCTGACTGAGGGGAATTATAATGCGAGTCAAGATCTGTCCTCTGTGTCAGTATCACACGAGTGCAATTTAAGCTCCTACCTGCCTATCAGCGGTCGCAAACATTTCAATTCTTACGGTCGCCATAGTTACAAACTTAATTTCATGTATAGCTTATAAAAGGATACGTGAACTCCACTTGTACTCACATTCAGGTCAAAGGCTTTAAAAATCTTTTGTACCATTGACCCTGGATTGCTCTCAAACTGCTCCTTTGACCCTATTTGCCTTGTAACTTGTTTGCCTTATTGAGTGTATGATTTTGCTAAATAAACCTTTGAAAATTGCCTTTCAGCACATCCACAGTGTTCCACGTGTCATTGATTCCACGTGTCCTTGACTTCATACCAAAGACAAAGGCTTTAATACAGTTAAAGCTATGATCAGACCTTCAAACGCACTCAGCAATGACAAAGCGGACACTCGAATCATTAAAAAAATATTAAACGACCTACATGTGAGAGAACGTCGGCTGTAAAACGAATAACACAATAAGCTGGGCGTTTAAGCGGAACGAGCTTGTCGAGAGATATTTCAGGAAAATTAACCCGAGCCATGTAGCACACAGCAGTAAATCACACAGGGCTTCAGGGGAGAAGAGCTCATGTCGTGTTTTATTGCAGGACAAAAGAGTGCTTTGCTGACATTTTGAGGCTAATGAGGGGATTTTTCGTAAGTAAGTAAGTAAATATATAAACAAACTAACAAATGAATGAAACTGCATTAAAGAGAATTTAAACATGTCTCTAAATAGAACAAAAATATTGTCTATCTAAGGGTACTTGCACACCTATCAGGCCTATGAGTCAAGAGTGAAATTGGTAGGATTGGTTCGGTTCGATTTATTTTCTCACTGCACATAATTAAAGAAACCAAAAAGTGAAAAACCTTAGCTGATAAGGCTGACAATGCCTGCTGAAACCCAGCTGACCTTGGATGAGAGGTGGGTACACACTGGACAAGTCATCAATCTATCACAAGTCTAACACAAAGATGAACATTTTAGAGTAGCCCAGCAATTTAGAGTCGCAATTTAGAGTAGCCCAGAGGTGTCTAGTCTTATCAGGAATGGGCCTTTGTGGGTATAGGTTTTCATTTACACCAAGCAAAAGACACACCTGGGTCTATTGAAAGCCAAGCTGGACTGATTAAACAGGTGGAATCAGGAGTGGCTCCTGCTTGATTGACTGAGAACCTGCGCTCACACCGGCCTTTTGCGGATAAGATCGGACACCCCTGGAGTAGCCAGCTAACTTAATCTGCATGTGTTTGGACACATGCTACATGCAAACTCCATGCAGAATGGACCCAGTTGACCCTGATCGAACCTGGAACCTTCTTGCTGTGAGGCAACAGGTCAGAAACATGACAAGAAACAAGTGAAAAAAAATCATAAAAGTCACCTGAACATGTACAAGTTTATAATATTTTGTGTATAACTTTTTATTTGTCAGTCCCAATCTTACATAACAATACATTTCTGAACCACTTAACTCTGTCCTCTGGCTCTGGTTTGCAGTTCAGTTTAGCAACTCCGAATCCAAAGCAAGAAGAACATTTGGTTCACTTCATGGGCCAATACAAGATCGAATCTATTTCTCACTGCAAACTAAGTGCAGCTGAGTTCGATTAAAAATGTCACAGAGATGGTCTTGGACTAGTTGTTTTGGTCTGTAGTACAATTGCTGATTAACTGCTGTGTTCTCACCGACACAAACAAACCAAATCGCAAAGCGCACCAGCGTTCAAGTCAACACAGTATATGGGAAGGCAAAAAAAATCTCATACATTTCACATGAATAATCACATCTGAAAAATAAAACCCATGTCCTACACGTGAAAAGGATGTGGAAAAAAAATCATGTGAAAAATCCCCCATAATACAACAGCTTCCAACTAGGGAGAGTGAAGGCTATGTGTTTCCTATGAGAGTACGACACACTTGGAGAAAAGCGCTATTCCGCATGCATAAGCTCACAAAATTGGCCAGAGTCACTATGATTGACAAGCGAGAGAGAACATAACATCCCTCCCACCCTGAGAGTACAGCCAATTTTGCCCTCTTGAGAGTCTTGCCACTTGGGAGCTGATATAAAGCTTATTCTGTTCACAACCACCTTTAATTAAAACCACTTAGTAATAAAACAGCATACCAGCCAAATTTATGCCCTCCATATACTTTTCTCACCCTGTCCTGAGTCCTTATTTAATAAGGAAACATTTTCATTTTCTCTTTAGTCTAGCCCTTTTTGACAGCTCTGTGGTTCCAAATTTCACAGCAGCTTTTAAATGCAATTTATGCTTCATGCAGAGAGTATTTAATCACCGGTCACAAGCACAGTTTGTGTGATAAGTTGCAAACTATTTTCAGATTGAACGTTAATTCCAGACACACTATGAACAATTGTGTGGTCACAGCAGGCTGCAGTTTGTGGTGCGCCTATTCAAATATGTACGACTGGCCCATACAGTTAATCAGCAGCCTGTGTGAACTGCTCCATTTAACACTATATGCCTTGTGAAGTCAGTTCAACCAGGAATCAGTGTGCTCTGTGCATTTGACAAAATACACAAAGTACACTACATGGCCAAAGGTTTACGGACACCTGGCCATCAATGATCATTGAGCATCCCATTCCAGATTTATTCCCTCTTTGCTGTTATAATAATTTCCAGGCTTCTGGGAAACTTTCCACTAGATTTTGAGGCGTGGCTGTAGGGATTTGTGCTCATTCAACTACTAAGAGCATTAGTGAGCTCAGGCACTGATGTTGGGTGAGGAGGTCTGGGGTGCAGTCAGTCTAACAGGTCATCCCAGGGCTAAGGGTTAAGGGACACTTGGGTTCTTCCACTCCAACTGAGGGAAATGGAATGGAACTCAATTTAAATTTTTGTCTAAATTTAGTCATTGCTTTTGTCATAATTTTCTCAGACAGTTTCATGATACTTGTAAAATGTACCCTGTAGCTTTAAGATGGTCATCTAGCATTTTCTTTAGATGTGACTGGTGTTGGTGTTGCCGTGCAGAAGTTATTTGGAGTTAGCCAAAACGATACTGTAATGGATATTGCTGAAGGATATTTCTCCTGGTTGAAAAAGTTCCCTTGTGAAGGCTTTCCACTAGATTTTTGAGAAAGACTGTGGAGATTTGTGCTCATTCAGCCCCCAAGAGCATTACTAGGATCACATAGTGAGGTCAGCGTTCATCCCAAATGTGTTCAGTGGGGTTGAGGTCAGGGCTCTGTGCAGAACACTTGGGTTCTTCCTCTCCAACTTTGATAAACCATGTCGTCATGGAGCTGCTTTGTGCACAGGGGCATTGTCATGCTGGAACAGGTTTGGGCCTCTTAGTTGCAATGAAGGGAAATTGTATTGCTATGACATGCAAAGACATTCAAGACACTTCTGTGCTTCCAACTTTGTGGCAACAGTTTGTGGAAGAAGCACATTTGGCTGTGATGGTCAGGTGTGCACACACTTTTGGCCATATAGTGTACTTTACTCAGGACTTATTATTTTGTCAAGATTTGTATAAACTCATCAACACTGACTATTGGACTGAAATCATAGGTCCTGTCTGACATCACTTCAAATCAATTAGAATTTTTAGGCTCTTTAGTGGTGCAACACAAAAGCGTTTGCCCTATCATCAGGAGATCGTGAGTCTGAATCCCAGTGATGCCCTAGTCACCCGTGGCTGGGAGCTCAGAGAGCAATATTGGCTTGTGCTCTCAGGGAGGGAGGGGTGGCATACTCTCTTTCTCCAGTCATTCCCAGTGACGATAGCCAATCATGGGCGTCTGTAAGCTCATGTGCTTTTATGGGGACGAATAGCATTGTCCTCCTTTCTAACCCTAGTTAGAAAAGATGTGGCTGGCCGGCTTCACGTGCCTTGGAGGAAACACATGGTAGACTCCCTTGTTGGTAGTGACAGGAGAGAGACCTAACTGATGACCAAATTAGGGAGAAAATCAGGGGGGAAAAAATCAATTAGAATTTTTAAATGAATACATTGTCTTCTATCTCTGAGATGCCTGTCAGGACTCATATACTAAAATCACACAAACGTAAGGTTATTAGCTTGTAGCCGACTAAGTGATGGCACGAGAACATTAGGGTGCATCGCAATGGGGTATTTATGTCTACTTGTCTTCATCTTTAATGAATATAAATGTGTAAAGATCTTCATAGCGCATTGTACTGGTGTCCTGATTACTGAACATATCAATATACTTTATTATAGATTTTTAGAGGTACTTTCAATTATGTCATTTCCTCAAGCAACAAACACAGTTATAGCAAAGGCAAGTGTAATGTGGGACAAAAGTGGTTGACTGTAGACAGACATATTTATGGTTTCTCAGCATTTGGGATATCTAATGATTATCTAATCTATCTGGATATCTAATGCACTGCATTTTAATTTTGTAATAAAAGTAGACAGACTGTAAGTTCTCGTGGAAATCATGTCAAGACATGGTCTCGTCAGGGTGGGGTTCTGGCGGACAGATTCGGATGAGTTTATCTCCATCATTCCGTAGCATTTTGTGTGCCAGATGGAAGTGTACATGAGCTCTGAAGGTGATATGATGCACATCTTGAGATGTAATCAACGTTCTGAGGTATGATTGTTTTATGTTGTTTTATATGCATGATACAGTACTATACTTTTGTTGAATCAAGCATGAATTCCATGCCTACTTCACTGGTACTGAAAGATACAAAGGCCACACCTCCTTCACTGGCACTAATATGGTCAGATGCCATGCCTCCTTCACAAGGACTAACTCTTACAGAGGCCATGCCTTCTTCTATTGGACTGACAGGCACAGTGGCTGTCACTTCACTAAGACAAACAAGTTCAAAAGCCATGGCTTCTTTACTAAAACTGACACACGCAGAGGCCACAAATCTTTCACTGGGACTGACAGGCACAGTGGCCCTGCTTTTTTCATAATAATGAACTGCTATTATTATTATTATTGCTGCACTTCTTTCATATCGGTGTTGTATATTTGTAACTTGTGTTATATTCGCTTAGTTCGTGAGGTTATTTATCTTCTGCTCACAAAAAGCTGCATAATATAAAAAGTTACACTATAAGATGCTTCTTATTTGATTTTTGATTATTCAATAAAGCTTCTGAGTAACATAATGGCCATAAACACTGGACCTACAAAACAAGAAATCAGCCAATCAAATCAAATGCTTTTTTGCCTGCAGACCCCACAAGGAGGGGAAAAGGTCATGATCTCAGTGTTGTGTTGAAAATGGGTGCAGAAAGGCTTCGTTCCTGGAATGGAAAATGAGTCAATTAGACTCCACTCAGCTTTTTCGCCTCGAACCCCTTCTTCCTCTCTGCGTGTCTCTTCTCCAGCCCTCACATCATTTCCTTATGATGAGATAGTGGAAATCAAAACCATTGCTCGGGGCACCGCTTCACCGCTCAGCATGGAGCTGAGTGCACATCTCTAGTGGCCTTGATACTTTTCTCACTCTCTCTCACTCTTTCTCTCTCTCTCCAAATGTTTATCCTCCAAAAAGGTGAACTCCGGGTTTGTGCTGTGATTCGACGGCATCTGTCTCATAAAGCTGTTTAAACTTTCATTGGGTTATCGCCTTGAGTTACAACGCATTGAAAAGTAATGAGGTCGTATGGGAAGGGTTTATTGATTCACTCTCGCTCACTGCCAGCCATCCAGAGTTAGATATGCAGCGAGGAAAGCGCCAGATGGCCGACCTCAACCTGCAGACCCATTAAAGAAACGGTCGGGGTCTTTTTTAAACTGACTCATGGGCACCTAAGTGACCCTAAAATGGAATATTTTATCCCTTTTATTCTGGGCCGATACATATTAATGGTGGATCGAGGCGGGTATCAATTGCCATGAGGTGCGTCTCAAACCAGCGGGATTCCTTCCTGCGTTTCCTCGAGTCCTGAGGAACCTTTACAGCATAACGCTTCACATCTCAGAGCAGTAAGGCTCACCACTGCATTTCAAAGGTCTGGTGTGCATAGGTACTTATAATTCTAATCACATTACTGCTGTGCCACTGATTACTGAGGCAGGAAATCAGAAATGATAATTCATCGCCGCAAACATGGACGAGCTCTTTTATAAACTCACACAGAGGTACTAAATTTCCCCCAGTTACAGTCTAAAGGCATTGGATCCCCTGTGAGTTAGAGAGAGATAAGAAAGTTCTTAAAAGTCTAAATGAGTAATTTATCCAACCTCCAAGGCAAAAAGGCTTGAGTGTTTCATGTAAGCATGGCATACTGAGGCACCAAAATGGATTTTCATTTTAGTTCACTTGTGAATTCAGTTTTCTGTTCATTTGAGAAGAGTAATTCTTTTTGAAATGTAACCAATCATCTGATGCATGAACGATTCATTTCAAGTAGCGGAACATGATACAATACAGCTTGATTCTTTTTTTTTTATTCAGTATTGGGTTTGTTTTGAGGAATGGGTGACCACACATCCTTCACAAAGACTGACAGGCACAGAAGCTATGCCTCCTCTATAGGATCTGATAGCACAGAGGCCACGGCTACATCATAGGACCTTAAAGCAAGGAGACCACACCTCCTTCCCGGAGAGTGACCGGCAGAGATCTATACCTCCTTCACTAAGACTAACAGATACAGAGCCCACGCATCCTCCATGGGAACTGATAGAACAGAGGCCACACCTCCTTCCCTAAGACTGACAGGCACAGAGACCACCCCATCTTCATAGGACCTAATAGCACAGTGGTGAGACTGACAGCACAATGATCACACCTTCTTCACAAGAACTGATAGCACAGATGCAAAGCCCCTTTCACTGAGACTTGCAGGCAACGAGGCCACACATCCTTCATAGGAACTGACGGAACAGAAGCCACTCCTCCTTCCCTGAGACTGGCAGCAGAATGACCACACCTCATCAACAGGCACAGAAGCCACACCTCCTTCATAGCAAATTACAGCACAGAGGCCACGCCTTCTTCCCTGAGACTGATAGCATGGTGGTCATGCCCATCGACATGTACAAATGTCAGGTACTGATCACAGGTTCTGATAGCACAGAGGCTATGACTCTTCCCTGAGATTGATAGGAACAGAGATCACACAGTTCGACTCTTGTTGACTAGATTCTATTTTTTCTATTCTGATAGAAAAAATTCTGATAGATTTCTATTCTGAGGATGTTCCACAATGTGAAAAAAAAAAAAGCCTAAAATGACTTCCAGAAACTCAAAATCAAACACTTCTGCCCACCTCAAAATGATTATCCCTGCCTACCAGCATCTAAACAGAAGTTGTAGTTAGTTACATCCTGATAACATCAACACTCAGTCCGCAACCGCCAGCAGGTCAAAACATCATTGTAAAAAGATTGAATCTAAAATTGTTTAGCAAAAAATAAAATAACAACAAAAAAAACCCATCGCAGTGGTTCAAGGACATGCCCCTCTTGAGACTGAGCTTCGTTATTCCTTCACAGACTGCATCCACATCACAAGCTATTCATCCTGCACATCTATCACCCAAAATCCATCGTGTCATGGTTGTTATTTTCCAATTTTCGGCTGGCGACAGAAATTATTTACTCGTAATCGTGGCCTGCACACTACACACCGAATTAGGCGGGGACGCCGGAGGATGATGTCATTCATGCTGAGCGTTTTGGAATAATTTAGGATAATTTATAGCCAAGCTGCATAATGATGCTGTGTCGACTTGAGCTGAGGGGAATTGAATTAACAGAGTGCTGAATAGCCTTCCTCACATTCCCACATGAATAAAGCAACTGGATTACAGCAATACCATGTATCAGGATAATAAATCCATGGTATAATCACCGTCCAAAACAATATGACTTTGAAAACTTGCCATTTTCTAAGATAGACATAAATTGTCATGTAACAGTGCAATAGCAAACCAATGTATAATTATTTATTTGTAGGAAAATGCTAGAATGTTGTTTAAAAGGTATTTACATTCTACTTTATTCAAAAGTACAGGACCTATAAGGCTAATATAGCTAACATCGAAGCTAAGGAAAGCTTAATAGTTCCAGTTCAGCCACGTACATCTAAATTATTATCATCTGTTGATAGGTATTGGTAATATGGATGGCTAAAGACTCTTTAGTGTTACAGGGAATGAAGAAATTTAGCTAGCTAGCACATAGAAACAAAAATGCCATTACTACCAAACCTTCTCTCAGATTTAATGATAAATGATAAACGAGCATTATAAATACTCCAAGCATTGATCGGCAAACAAACATACATTTATTATGACATTAGTAAACATGCATTTTTGCAAAATGCACAACTGTATTTCAACATAGCAAGATTTAAGTTCAGATAACAGTACAGCTCTAAACTACAGTTACAGGAATGGTAGGAATACTAAACCATGCTACACTAGGGGGCGCTGAAGTGTTGCTTTTTGAGGCAGTAAAACTAGTACCGCAATCAGACTTGAGTAATATCAACATTCTGCATGTAAGTACTCAGACCACAGACGTTACTGCGGACTTATGTACGACTTTTCAGTAGCATGTGAGCTGTGTATGTGGGGTGGAGTTTAGTCCAAACAGAGGCGTGTCTCAGTTACAAGTGTTTTAGACCAGGGGTTTTCCACTGGTGGTCCAGGGTCCCCTGGTGGTCTGTGAAGGCATTACAGGTGGTCCAAGACTGCATTCAACAATGTAGTTTCACCCTAAAGATCACAATTTTTTTGTTGTTGTGCATTTTCTTTCTTTCTTTTTTTATTTTAAACACATTTACATGTATTCTTTGTGCATTATTTGTGAATAATCAAATTCATGCAAATTTCAGGATTAAAATAGTGCCCATCTGGTTTATTCTTGGTAGCCTGTGTTTTGCTAATGACTTTATGAATAAATTAATTGTTTAAATTGTCCCTGTAGGGGCCACGATTTATATTTTGGTGCACAAGGAGGACTGAACCTTATACGGCACATTGATTATTACTATAAAACGAGGAATCCAAACATCTTTGTATGAGCTGTAAGCAGAGCATGACTGCTTGGTCAAAATATGGGCACACTTCATTAATCCTAAATCTTAAAATAGCATAATAAGCGTGAAAAATTGCCTACATTATGATCTCATGACCTCTATTTTGTGTCTCATTGATACATCTAATTGTGCATCCAAATAAAAAAAAAAAAAGTCTGTGTTTTTGTCTTTGCCTAAGCTTCATGTTTCCTGACACTGTTGGTGGATATATTACATTACTTATTATGTGGCATCTAATTTAATATATTAGACTGATGTTTGATGTTTATTTGAATCTTGGCCTTCTTCTCATTTGTATATTACGATATTAGTCTAAATTTATCATTACTTTTCTTATTTTCCTCTCATGTCATGCTTCATTACGTATATCATGATTAAAACAACTTCAATCCGGTTCCACAATCCACATTTTCTATGGAATTTTTTTCCCAGCAATCTCGGACATGAGAACAATACGCAGGTATTATCAGTCACCTGAAAGAGCGACCCAAATTGAAATTAAGGCATTGTGTGTTTTGAGTAAGAATATAAAGAACGTTCTCTATGGAAATATTGGCATAAATATCGTAAATTTCAATATTATCAACTAGGTGTTTTATGGAGAACATACTGCTACATGATGCTCATGGAATGAATACAACCATTTCCTAGAACCATTTCCGACAGAATTTTGGGGGCGTGGCTTACACTGCATTGTGATTTCTTTCACATCGTTTTCTGCCAAAGCAGTGCCAGAATTACCAGTGTGACTTCACATCTTAAAGAAATACATGAAATGCGATGCCAGTTTTACTGATTTAACCCCAATGTCCTCTGTTTGGTTCAAAATAACCCGGTTTATATTTTACTTCTATGTGCAAAAAATTACTTCATGTCCTAGGCTGAAGTTCTTTAACAATTTGAACACTTTAAAAATAATTTTGTTCTTAAAATAAAAATGTTTGTTCTTGAATTAAAAATGTTTGATCCGTTAATTTAATGTTAGCATATGTCCCATTCCTACACTCTCTTTATTCCACACACACACACACACACCAATATAAAAAAAAAAACCCATAAGCCTGTATTGAATATTTTTAAATACATTTTATATCAGCACTTCTATGAATTCTTAAGTGGGATGAAAAATCTCTAAGTAATGAACAGAACATGAGGGTTAGATGTCTACAGTCTCACCTCAGAAGAATGTGGGGTGTTTGAAAAGGAGCTTTCAGCGGTCTAACTGACATCAGCGGGAGAATAGACTTACTGCAGAGTGACAGAATGATGAGACGCTGAGCTTCACACACTCACAAACATATCATCATCAGCTCGGTGAACTCACACACACACATACAGCAATGACACAACCTCTATAACATGCTGCGCACGGCTGGTGAACTCAAACCCAGCTGTGTACACCGCCTGCAGAATTGTTCTGGATGACATATACAGACACCACAGAGAAACACACACACACACACACTGTGAATCCCGGGACCACTCCAGCATGGGGAAAAGAGCATTAGACTGAATTGCTTCATGAAGACCAGAGACCGTTTACTGTGCATCTAATATTTGATGGAAGTTCACATTCTCTTTATATTTAGCATTAATGGACCTCATTTAGGGGCAGTTTAGGGTGCAGTTGTTAGCACTGTCACCTCACAGCAAGAAGGTTCTTGGTTTGAACCTGCTGGCTGACTGGGGCCTTTCTGAGTGGAGTTTGCATGTTCTCCCCATGCCTGCATGGCTTTCCTTCAGGTGCCCTGGTTTCCTCCCAAAGACATACGGATTAGGTCAACTGGCTACTCGAAATTGCCCATAGGTGTGCATGTGAGTTGTACCCCGTCTCTTGCCCAAACTCAGTTGGGATCGGCTCCGGCTCCCCCATGACCGTCAATGGATAAGCGGCACAGAAAAAGGATTAAAAGGATGGATGTGTTTAAATGTTTCTGCGGCTCAAACTGTTTTAAAAATTCCTGTCACATTTAGAAAAGTTTTTAATTACTGATTTTCTTCATACTTATGTGTACATAGTGATAAACAGCTGATTTACATTTCCACAAAACTCCATAAAAGGCAAAGCTCAAAATGGTAAAATAATGACTGAAGGGTTAAAGATAACCTCCTTAACGCAGTAATGCAGCTCAGCCACTGTAGCGTGTCGACTACATCAGACTTCCTCTGTTTATAGGGTGCCATTACTTTTGTTCTAACGAAATAGCCAGTCTAATTTGTCTTGATTTATGGGTTACTAGGCAGAAAAATTACTAAATAGAAATCTTGTAGGAATATAAGCTTATTATGTAGCGTGTGAAAGGAAAGACTCCATTGTCTTCAAAAATAACAAAAGAGACACTGAGTATTTAGTACATAAATACACTGAAAAATTATGAGAAATAATTGTGATTTCCATATAAAGCAGCACAGTCAACGATGAGTGTTTGAACTGTTATTGTTCAGCCCTGGTGTAAGCCTCTGTAAGATTCATATCTGACTCAGTCTACGGAATTAAATTCAGTGCTGCTGCGGAAGGTCGGGGTTATGATGCACTCATAACGCTGGAGGTAATTATTAGTCAGCTGGGCTGCACGGGGTCAAACACACTCACCGAGTGGAGCAATCAAGCCGCCCACCCAATTACAGGAGAGCATGATGGACTTCATGTCACGCAGGGCTTTCCAGTGTATTCAGACAAATGCTTTTTTTTTCTTCGTTCACAGTCACAGCACACCTGCAGCTGAACCATAAAAGCTGTTGTGGAGAAGACCATCCATTTCAAGTCTGAGTCAAAACAGACACAGAGAACAGATTATAGGGGTCAAAAAGCAGTCTGAGTAGGAAAAAGCAATGCAGAAAAAGCAAAACTGTCGAAGTAGTACAGCCGTGCTAGTTCAGCAAAGCAAAGCTCGAAACAATGCTAGTCAAGGAATGAAGAAAACAAAGCTTGGTAGAGCACACAGTGCTCAAAGCAAGGCTAATTCAAGAACACCATTACCAAATCAAAGCTAAATAGATTCGATTCGATTCGCTTGGAATTTATTGTCGCTGCACAGACTACATATCCTTTAAGAATTTCCCTCGGGATAAATAAAGTTCTTATCTTATCTTATCTTATACAACAAAATGCAGTTAAGAATTGAATCTAATTGAGTATTTAGACGGCACAAGTTGACTGAAACCTCTGGTTCTGCTTCAGCTGCCAAGTTTCAGTGAGTCTGTGCCCATGATAGCCTCAGCTTCCTGTTCTTGGCTGACGGGAGTAGAACCCATTGTGGTCTTCTTGTGTTGTAAACCATCTGCCTCAGTGTTCAACATGGTGTGCGTTCTGAAATGCTTTTCTGCTCACCATGATTGTAAAGAGTGATTATCTCTAGTGAGTTACCATAGCCCTCCAACTCAAACCAGTATAGCCATTCTCCTCTCATCTCTCTCATTAACCTGCTACTCAATGAATGTGCGTTGGTTCCTCACCGTTGTGTTCAAACAGCACTCAAACCAGACGTCTGGCATCAACAACCATGGCCCACGATCAAAGTCATATTTTGAGTACACATTTTTTCCCCATCCTGATGTTTGATGTGAACATTAACCTGTATGATTTAATGCATCACACTGCTGCCTGCCACACGATTGTCTGATTGGATAACTGGATGAATAATTGTATGTATAAGAAATACCATTAAGTGGATGGTGAGTTCCACAATGCGATCGGTCAATACCAATGTTTTCCAAACTTTTTTTCTGGGAACTCACTTTTTAAAAATGACAAACCATTGCGACCCAATTCACAACAGGCCTTATCTATAAATCACCAAAAGAGCGAATTTGTACATAAATAAACGTTTCTGACCATTGTACTGCCATCACCGTACTATGTTGAATAGTTAAAGCAGCCATTTCTAAAAGATATACATTTGATAAATCACAACTTGGTTTTATGCATGTGTTATAGAAAACATACACACATGTTAAATACATAACATGTTTAATACATGTTAAATAAATTAAAATGTTAAATACATGGTATAAATGAGACCAAATAAATGCATTTAGATGGAGTTAACAGTCTATCTAATTGTTTATATTTTCTCTCATCGGTAAAATAATCCATCCATCCATCCATCCATTATCTATAGCGCTTTATCCGTCTGGGACGCAGGGAAGCTAGGGGGCCAATCCCAGCATCTTCGGGCGAGAGGCGGGGTACACCCTGGGCAGGTCGCCAGTCCACCACAGGACCAACACAGA
>JAQQZX010000009.1:17645351-17655397 GCA_030068355.1 Notoglanidium maculatum
TATACTTTTGTGAAGCTGCTTTGAGACAATTTCTGTTGTTAAAAGCGCTATACAAATAAAATTGAATTGAATTGAATTGAACCCAAATACAGAGAAATCCTAGAATAAAAACATGTTCTTGACTGTAAGAGACTTGAGACTGGGTTAGAGGTTCACATTCCAAGAACCTGAAAGTGTTACAATGGCTCAGTCAAAGCCTACTCAAATATTGAACACTCTCTCACCTAGTTATGATGATCTTAGATTTGCGATGCTTTTGGGAAACTTAGCCCACGGAGGTTGATCACAGTTTTACTAAAAAGTTGTGGTATGGTACTGGCCAAATCAATTGCAATGCTCAACAATGCTCTGTTGAACACTCCATTCTGATTGGTCAGTAGATGTGGATTAATCTTTTTTACAATAGCAGGTCTGGTAGTCCTTTCTTTAAATTCTTCTTATTAATGCTATAATGGAATGATACAAGATGTTTCCTTTTCATTATAGAACTTTCTAAACCACTGCCAAATTTACCGTTATGTGATCATTGCTAATGTTACGGCTTCAGATGGTGTAATTGTAGACTTGTAGATTTCCATTCCCTGTAGCCTATAAATAATTACATGTTTACATTTTTAATCTAGAGGTGCCCGATATGAAAGTCCAGCCAATCAGTGATGAGTATTTTATACAGCCATGGTACAATGTGAAATGCTATAACTGTTACAACAGTGCTATAGCAAGTTAGTAACAATACTACACTGGGGCTTATTTAGCAGTGGGTGGTGAGGACCGAGAGAGACGTGAGGTGAAGGCTGACGTCTATTTTCAGCTCAAACCCAACGTGTACTTCTTCAGTATATTCTATACCTACTTCAAATAACAGATAACTTTGCTAATTGTATTCTGTCAGAGGTTGACTTACACGAATCAATAGCACATTAATCTTTCTTGATTTGAGAGAGAGCAAAAAAAAAAGAAGGCTACCCAAGTAAAGTCAGTTAATGAGCATATCATGGGAAATTTCCTACTGGTGCACTTAAGGAGTGATAATCCAATCCTATCCCCATGTGTATGCATAATAACCAGACTGGAGACAATTTTATTCCACTCTGGGAAGAGGGCCGTGAGTGGTAATTGCAGTTTCTTCATTTTTGTCCATGAACACTGATTTTCTGTTTGGGTCAAAGTGACCAATTTTAATGATTCTTCTGACTTGAAACTTCATCCACTTAGCTTAGTTTCTCTAATGAACCATAACCATTGTAATAAATCATATTTCTATTACAGAGATGATATTCGGGTCATATTGGGCTTAAAACACACCTTAAAGTAGTACTTCAACAGTCTCAAAGTCTGTGGGCAAGTCTGGAGGTCTGGCCTACCATTTATTTTCTCTTTCATCAAAACACTTTTACAAAATCAGGCCAACGAAATTATCAGTGTCTGCTATGAAATAAAAATAAAAGATTGTAAGGAAGAGTTGAACTGGAGCTTCAACACTAATGTGGGTAACAGGTAATAAAAAATATATTTCACCCAAAATCTTTTCAGTTGTGTTTGCCTCAAATCATGTGTGCAGTTCCTGAAATTTAGCATGGACATGCAGATTGGGTTAACTCGCTAGTCTAAATTGCCCATAGTTGTGAATGTGAGTGTGAATGGTTGTTTGTCTCTGTGTTAGCCCTGTTACAGATTGGTGACCTTTCCAGGATGTACCTCGCCTCTCGCACGAAGTCAGCTGGGATTGGCTCCAGCTTCCCCGTGACTCTGACGGATAAGCGGTATAGATAATTGATGGCTGGATGGATAGATGGATGGATAGCATGGCTTATTGTAACCCCCAGACTCTGCCTTAGGAAGATTGAAGGTGGACTACTTCTTAGAACTTGGAAAAATTGGGTTCTTTAACAGCTTTTTGAAAGGTCAAGGGTTCTTAGCTTCCTAAGAATGTTATGTTTGGAGCTATCTATGACAGGTAAACACTGTTACAGGGTTTTACATAAAAAGTTCCCGCTGAGGAAAAACCAATAAACCTGTTTTCCTCAGAGTATAGGGACTAGCAATACAATTTTACAAAATATTTTAGTTAAAAGTGATATTTCAGTTGAGACAGAATATCAATGCTTGTTAGCTAGTACATTAATCTCATAGCCTTGGCAAATAAAGATGCAGACTTCAGACACCAAATATGACTTGGCTGATCGATTACGTCTAGAGTAAAGGAAATATTGTGTAGCGTTCATTGTTTTATTGTGATAAAATCTAAAGTGACATCCAGCTAAGTACCCGTGCATGAAAAACAAAACACTCAAAGCTTCTTTTGACCTTTTATGAATCCAGATTCCTAAAATGTTTCTCCTTTCCTGTGAGGAAAACTTGGTGTAAAATAGACAACATCTCTACCAGTCCCCAAGAGCAAAATAATTTTTCTAAGGCTGTAGTGCACACCAATGGAAAATTACAGTCAGTTAGTTACAGCAATGCTTCACTGTTTTGCATATTTAACAGGTCAAAATGATGTGAACATCACCGTAAATATGATTTTCTTTGAAAGTGTTGTTAATGTTTATTACAGAAACCAAAATTTTAAAGTGCTTAATTTTGACCTTATAGAACAAAAGAAAAAAGTACACTTTTTTGCTCTTTGTTAGTTCCTGTCTAAATCATTTTAGTCTCCAAATGACAGTGTGTATGACACACCTCCGCTCCATCCATCTGACATTCAGCAACAGAATGGAAGTGTTTGCGCCAACGCAGTGGCGGGTGGCTGTAATTATGACATTATGAAGAAAAACCTGTGTGACACCTCTTTCTGTGATAAAGCGAGCCAGGAAAAAAAAAACTTAATTACACCATCAATTGTAAAACTTAAATATTTTAGTGAGCTTAAAGGCAGAGTGGAGCTTTAAGAGCTGTAAGACCTTTAATAGCCTTTTTGTCATTTGACATAGAACATGAACTGGTTCTTGCTTAAAGTTTTTCCTCCACGGTTTGCATATTTCTGGAGCGCGTACCTGGTTTTCTTAACCTCACTCTCCCTCACTAGCTTTCTAAACTTGTCTTGTCTAATTTGATATACTTGTTTAAGACAACAAAAGCTGAGTATACGAGTCCTTGGCAACGGTCTCATCTTGGCAAATAAAGTCTTTTGATATCAGCCTTTGGATGACGGATGCTTCTGTTGTCAGGATCTTTCATCCAACCAGTAAACTACACTATATGGTCAAAAGTATGTGGACACCTGGCCATCATAACCATATTTGATTTTTTCCCAAAACTGTTGCCCCAAAGTTGCATAGGATTTCTTTGTATGCTGTAGAACTAACATTTCCCTTCATTCGAGACTCAGGTAGACTCAAACCTGTTCCAGCATGATAATTCCCCGGTGCACAAAGCGAACCCCATGAAGACATGGTTTGCCAAGTTTGGAGTGTAAGATCTCGAGCATCCTGCACAAAGCCCTGACCTCAACCCCACTGAACACCGTTGGGATGAACTGGAACACCGACTGCACCCCAGGCCTCCTCAATCGACATCAACACCTGACTAACCTACTCAGTTTCCTGTGGGGGAGTGAAAAATCTTCACAGCCACGCTCCAAATATATAGTGTAAAGCTTTCCCAGAAGAGTGGAGGTTATTATAACAGCAATGGAGGTACCAACTCAGGAATGGGATGACCAACAAGCTCATATGAATGTGATAGTTAAGTGTTGACATATTCTTGGCCAAACAGTGTATACTAAAGATGTAGGCTACAACTGGTATCCAAGATATCATATATATTACATACAGCACCAGTCACAAGTTTGGACACACCTTCTAATTTAATGGTTTTTCTTTATTTTTATTACTTATGACGTACTGTAGTTTCTCTTTACTTGGTTCTTGACATAATATGGATTACTACAGTTGAATAGGGCTATTTACTGTATACCAACACAACTGATGATCTCAAACACATTAAGAAGGCAAGAAATTCCACTAATGAGCTTTTGACAAGGCACACATGTTAATCGAAAAGCGTTCCAGGTGACTACCTCATGAAGCTGGTTAAGATAATAGATAAACGCTGGCTACTTTGAAGAACCAAAAATATGAAACATGTTTTGTTTACCACGTAAATTCATATATGTTGTATATGTATAGATCCCTCACTCAGATCAGCACATACTTTTAAAACCACACAAATCTGAGGTTTATCTGTCTTAAATTTAATCTGTCTTGCCTACCTGACCTACACTGGATTATTTATTACTATTACTTGTACATTCATCATATTTGCACACTCACTCATACATTGTGTTCACATATTTGCGTCCTCATTGTACACGGTTTACGTTAGCATATTTACACATTCCCCATACACTGTGTTTACACTAGGTGTAATTTTGTCTTTAATATATCGCCTATTTTGCACTTAAATATATTATGCACAGACTCGTAATCTGTTCTATTTGTTATTGAATTCTTTTGAATTTCTTATATCTCTTTTAGTATATTGCTCTCATAACCCATGGAGCATACCGGGTTACATTTCACTCATTCATTGTACTTGTATAACCGAGCATGTGACAAATAAAGCACCTTGAATCTTGAATGTCCTATACTGTATGTGTTATTTCATAGTTTTGATGTCTTCAGTACTGTTCTACAATGTAGATAATAGTCAAAATAAAGAAGAACCTATGAATAAGGAGGTGTGTCCAAACTTTTGACTGGTACTGTAGGTCGCAACGATCAGCCACCTTCGTATAATGTCCTGGAAAACAGCACCTCTTCTTGATGAGGAATCATTTAATCACAAGAATGTAGCATTGTGATAAACAAACTCAGCTAAGTTCCATTCACACAACGTTTTTTCTGTGACATGATCTACTTTTGGGGCATTTGCTCAGCTGGTAACACCCGACTGACTGCAGATCAGCTTCTGAATAAATATCTAACGCTATAAAAAGCAGCATATTAAAGGAAGTGATGAAACATATTAAAAATGTTTCTATTAAAATATTTATGATGTGGTTATTGATTCTGGTGCCAATCTGTCAGTTGGGATTCCTGTAAGAAGCTAGAGCTGATCTGCCACTCTGACATCACAGGGGACTTTGCGATTGCCGGGGCAGTTACAATGGTGTCTAATAGGAGAAAAATATTTCAGTGTCCTGAAAAATAAAGGATGACAGTTTTTGCTGCTAGCTCTTAAAAACAAGTGAGCAAGAGCTTCTTTTCTCACTATTTTTAGTGACCCTCAACATCATATTAATGAGCACTCCAGCAGGGAAGACAGCAAAAGCTGGACTCAAAGTTACAGAAGAGACCTGGCTTGGCTAGTTAGCGCATCTGCGAGATGACATGCACGAAAGCTTTGACAGCACTATTAGCATGAAAGTTGAAGCTTTAGAAGCTGTTTCCTAGTTTCTTAGTTGCAGCGTTTCCTAATCTTCATGCTTTCTAGTTTCATTGTCTGATTTTTTTTTTGTTTTTATTAGCACTAGATAAATGATTAAAACAAAAACCTCTTGGTCGTTCACTCAAGGAGAGAAAACTATTTGCTCGTTCTCTTTTCCTTGAACCTTGGCCATTTTTTTCACCATCCTCGTTTATTTCAAATCCTGCATTTAAGTTCATTTTAAAACCATTTTCCTGACACCAACAACTTTCTACCGCCTTCTTATAATATTTGCAACATTTCCCCCTTTTTGCACCGTGTGCCTTTTCCCATTAGTAAAGCCCATGATGCCACACTTAAGCACTAAGAGGTCTTTATAGACGAGATAATGTTGTGCTCTAGCACACAACCAGCAGTTTTGTCTTTTAAGCTGCTTTTCATACGAAGCTGGCCATTATTTCAAAGTGAGCGCAGCAAGAGCAGTATGGTTTCAATTAAATGCTTTGCTTTTTAAAGGCTAATCATGACTTGGAGGCTCAACGCACAGTGGGAACGACCACCTGAGTGTTTTAGCTAGAAGATTAAAAAAAATCTCTGCTCACTTGCATAACTTAGTGTTTAAACTGGATGGTTAATCAAGCTGCGTTCCTCGGATAACATATAGCTCATGTATCACTGTATTCACTGTATTTATTATATCATGCTGCACTGTGTTGTTTTACTGCACTGTGTGTAATAGTCTGTATAATGAGCTCATTTGTGTTGTCTTATTTACTTTTATTTACTAGATCCGGTGTTTCGTAATGCGTTCTCGTGTTTCTAAATTTCTGGGGTTTTGTTTTTCCTAGTTTCTGTGTTTCAAAGTTCTTGTGTGCCCTAGTTCCAGTGTATAAGCTTGGAATATTCCTTACTTCCCCTGTTTCCAAATTATTGTTGTCTGTAGTTTCTGTGTCTACAACTGGCCATGTTTCAAATGTTCCATACTTGCCACGGTCTAAAGGTTCACTGGCGCAACGTTCCTAAAACTAGACTCTAAAAACACTTAAGAAGCATGGCTGAGTATAAATTTTGAAATGTGTCACGCAGTGTAGTATGTTCTTTCAAATAATGTGTGCATGCAAAAAAAATGATTCAAAAATGTATGCATATTAATGTAAGTAAACAATCAATAACAAATTATAGCGGGAATTGTTTTACCCTGCATCGATGCACTTCCAGTTTTTTGTGAGAATAGTCCAACTAAGGTTCACTTTGTAATGTTTCGCGCCCTCTGCTGCCTGGGAGGCAAACTACAATAAAACACTGACGAGCCTTCAAGTTTTCTTACATTCAACCCCATCCAAACCAAACCTGCCTGAGAAACAGGATGGTGCTGAACAAGTCAGAATTAAGTTCTGGGCCAGAAAATGCAAACATACGCCTGGAACGAAGAACCTAGCAAAAGCCAATGCTTTGTAAAGTAACACATGTTGCAAAATTCTTATGGCTTACAAACGAGTTTAAACATGGTAAACTACACTTTAAAAGAAGAGCTTATTCTATTAGCCAAATAAAATGAGATACTGAATAGCTGTCGGTCTTCTGCTTTTTGCCTGGTCCCATTTTCTTTCTTTCCCCATTCGGTTCCAGTTGGCACGGCTTGTCCTGCATCCAGGCTGAAATTTCGTCCAACACCGGGCTTGGTTCCTAACCACTCTCCAAATATTTCACTTTCATTGCACATATTAAGAAAATTGAGATGAGTGAAATGTGCAAACTTGATCCAACTTCCTTATTATTATAAGCAGATATTATAAGCAGATTTATCGATATATAAAATGTAATATTGGCTACAGATTGCCCCGCCATCATTGGGGCACAACCAGGGAAGTTGTTCTAGACCCAGGAGGGTTTATTAATCCATTAACATGCATAATAAAACCATCTGAAATACTGCTTTGAATTATTTAATGAATCTATAATGATCAGAATTGTAGGTTTATGCATCATTTGCTAATTTATATTTATATATTCTTCTATCTTGTAAAATGATGCAGTCTGCTGCGATGAGCTCTCGCTAAAAAAAAAAGGCCGAAGTGTTGCATAAGTGAAGAAGAGAGTATGTGGAAAAGTTCTTAAAGTAATATTGAATATCACATTAGAATGAGCTATAGTTTGATTGGATTACAGACATTTACATTTCAAATGTTGTATGTGTGTGTATCCTTGGGGACCCTTTATAAATGCTTTGTCCCTGGCAATATGTACAAGCAGACCTGGGTATAGATACAGATTATAACACACTTACAGTACTAATAGTGATACACCTTTAACAGCGATTGTTTTCCCGGAGTACTAGCATCACACTGAAATTGCACCAACACAGTTGTTCATGTCCAGTCCCATGCTGCTTAACATGATTGCCAAGTTTTTTGTCAGGGGGAAAGGTTTTGTTTGCAGCTGCTAGCGACCGACACACACACACACACAGACACACACTCACGGTTAATGATGCCGTAGGGAATAACAGTGTGCCACTGCCAGCATTCCTACCTGAAGACACACCCACACCTACACACACACACACAAGACACACACAAGAGCAATGTGTTGAGGCAGCCAGCAATGGCACACACATGGAGTTAACGAGAGAGGACATACTCGCAGATGGTTGCTATAGAAACCCAAATTAAAGGATGTTCAGTACAATGCAGCATCTGTCTGGTGTTTTATCCTCTCCGTGAGCTTCTCGAAACAACAGGGGATTAAATAACCCACCTTATTAAACAACCCACCTTAAGTCCATTTGAATTCATCTTCAACATCATTAATACCATTCTCCTGATATAAACGGGAAACAACTGCTTACATTTGAGAGGCGGCAGCAGTCCTCCGTCATGTTCACATTTACATTCGTAGCTGTCGATTTTATTTTGTGAAGGCGTATAGTGGATGTAAGAACAATGGTGTTCTATAGAGAGGAAAAATGACAGGTGGAGACAACACACACATATCTTTATCATAACTGATATTAAAAATAAATCCTAACACACCTTACCATATACCAGAAGTGTCGCTTTTAGTGTTACAAAAGGCCGGAGAGAGAGAAGAAAGGAATGGAAGGAAAAAAAATAAGAAAAAACATAAATAAAATATAAAAAAAAAAAAATCAAACAAAATTTACATTTAAATGAATCTTTTAAACAGGAGATAAAAAGTGTAAATACATGTCTATACTATGCACATGTGCACATCAGCAAATCAAACATTTCTTTTTAAAGATATATAAAGTTTATTGTATATCTTGGAGTCTCCCAGAAATCTTAAACTAGAACGTGAATGAGTGGAATAAGAGACAACAATTATTACGAAGTTCTACTTTCCATTCATTATTAACCCAAACAGAACCTACTAAAGTACTAAGGTCACAAAAGTTCATACTCTGAGACAAAGAATAAAAAAAAACCATGACTATAAATACTGAATATATGCACATGGGGGTAAAACTACGATGAAAAGCATGACGAAAGCACAGTGAAAATGCAATGCTGCATGTGCGTGGGTGTGTGTGTGTGTGGCACGATTATTCCTGCTTCATATGATTTCTTGCACGAACTATGAGTGAGACTTGTGGTTACCGCTCGTTATCCAGTCAGCACTGGCAAAGTGAGTGGTTATGCTAAAGGTATAAATCCTTTAAGGAAAATAATAATGTAGATTCATAAAACAATCATTTAAAAAGTTCAGGCTATGTTCTTGTTATAAACATGCTTGTGTTACCTAACACTCCTGTTCCAGCTATTGGTATAGCTTTTGGTAGCACACAATGTTAGCTAGCAGAACCTAATGCTCAAGAGGTAGCTAGCCAGTAAGAGACAAGAGAGCAGACAAAGAAGTAATGCAACCTTCACATGCTCGAGATTACTATTTCAGGGGGTTCATGTGCAAAGTCGGGAACTTGTAACTACCATAATTCTGACAGCATGTGAAGGCAGCATGATTTTCACCATTTTGACTGAAACAAAGGTATCGAAGTTGTAGGAAGTTCTAAACCTCAAATGCTTGCGCTATGTTGTATGCCCTGAACACTACAAGATTCAATCCAACATTAAAAGAATTTTATATTTGTGAATTTGTGAGAAAAAAAAGAACTATCCATCTCCCAGAACATTTTGTCAGAACATTTTAGGCTAGTTTCAAGTCTTTTTATGTGGCTGAGTTCGTGTTGGTGGGAATTTTCAATTAGGGTGGGAATTTTGCTGGAAATAAAAAAAAATAATAAATCACACACCAATTCTGAAGCTAGTGAATTTCCTAAGGGGAAAAATATCATCTGCAGTTCAAGACTGATTCAGTAGTGTTGTGCTTGTTTATGTAGTGACGTTGTTGATTCAGTAGTGATGTACTTGTTTAGGTAGTGATGTTGTTGATTCAGTAGTGTTGTGCTTGTTTAGGTAGTGACGTTGTTGATTCAGTAGTGATGTACTTGTTTAGGTAGTGATGTTGATTCAGTAATGTTGTGCTTGCTTAGGTAGTGACGTTGTTGATTCAGTAATGTTGTGCTTGTTTAGGTAGTGACGTTGTTGATTCAGTAGTGTTGTGCTTCTTTAGGTAGTGACCTTGTTGATTCAGTAGTGTTGTGCTTGTTTAGGTAGTGACGTTGTTGATTCAGTAGTGTTGTGCTTGTTTAGGTAGTG